>APFE030720174.1:76366-95898 GCA_000404065.3 Pinus taeda
ACACTACAGAGTCAGAATCACCTCAGAATGATGATGAACAAGCAAAAGAACTATCAGGTATGAATTTGTTATCCTTTGGTGATACATTTCTCCATCCATTTGAAGATGATGAAAGTGATAGCGAAACAATTGAATTTTATTTTATGGGTGAGAAAGAAAGATATCAAATAGAGGCAGAATTTAAAAGGCTTACAGACAAAATTAGAGATCAACAAGATCTATTGCACAAAAGGGAATGTGTCTCCAAAGAAGAAGTTACCAAACTAAAAGCCCAACTAGAAGAGGGAAACAAGGTAAGAAAGTTATTCAAGGAAAAGGAAGATCAATGTCAAACGTTGCAGGATGAAGTGACGTAATTAAGAAATGAAGTAAATGAAAGGAGCACAACAATCAAGAAACTCAGAGATAGATCCAGTTACTATGAAAGTCTTGAAGCTAACATCTTCTCGCTAAAAGAAGATCTTGAAGAATCAAATAAGCAGAATAAAGTACTCCAAGCTCTTGAAAAACAAGAAAATAAAGTTCTTGAATTAAGACATCAGTTGGAAGAAGGAAGAAAAGATGGAGGAATAATGAAGAAGCAATATCTTGAAAAGGAAGAACAACATCAAGTTGAGGCAAATATTCTAAATGATAAATTAGAAGAAAAGGATAAGCTCTTACGATTTCAAGATAGTACTAAGATCTTGGATGATATTATTAGTAGTCAAAGGTCTCTTGCTATCAAAATTGGTCTTGGTTTTCATGAATCTCTTGAAGGTGAATCTAGTTCACAAAATAAGACAAGGAACTCTAATGCATGATCTGAAATGCTCAACAAGGAGATGAGGGGTCAATCCCATCAACAACCAAGGAAAGAAATTATTCAAAGAAAATATATTACTCCTTCGATGAATAATGTTGAATGTTATGTATGTCATAATCTTGGACATGTTGCAGCCATATGCATAAGTAGAATGGTTCAAGACCATCACACAGAGAGATCATCAGGTTCCATGTACTTAAGGGATATTGTTTTTCTTGCAATATGTTTGGTCTCAAAGTTGTTGATTACTACAGAAGGAATATGAAACATGTAAGATGTTATGCATGTAACAAGCTTGGACAAATAGCAAAGGAATGCAGGAACAAAGTACGAGAACCATATCAAAAGGAGAAAACATCATCACACCTGAAGATATGGAAGAAGAAGGAAGTATAGTCAAAAAAATGTGGCACAGCTCAATGTACAGACATAATAGACTCAGAGGAAGCTAAAAGTGTGAAACTTCAGTGTTCTAAATCTCATACGTAAGTTTCATGAATAGAAGTCACTTATATACACTAGTCACTGCACAGTCGCGTATATGTTAGTTTGAGGAAAAGCAGTGGGACAGGCTCAGGAAAAAGAGTTTGATATGATTCAGTCCATTATTTTTTCTGTTTGATAATGGTTACAATCTGCTGATGATGTGTGGAAATGTCTTAATACTTGTAAGATGTTTAGAAGTGTTTTTTATCCTAACTTGATGATGATGATGCCTTGATACTTCTTGCTGATATATACATGATCATATCTGACAGTGAACAGACGACACAGGTTCAGGGGGAGCATATGCTTTTAATAATTCATTGTTGGCATTATGGTTAGTAGTCCTTGGTGATGATGCTTATATGGCTAAATAATAGATCTTGCCATGATATGGTTATGAGTTTTCCATGACAAAATCTCATATGATTCTTGGGGTTACATAGTTGGTGTTCAGATCATATTTGTGGTTGATTCTCTGATGATGCATATATGGTGCTTACATGGTGATCTTCATAAGGATAAAGAGAAGTACAGAGCTTGAATACACAACTTCATTACTTGATGATGAGTCACTCATATGCTGCCATCGACATATAATGCAGTTATGATGCAGGACTCCTATAGTTCTTGGCACTCACATAGATGAGGACTATTGTTGTTGATGATATCAAGAAGTCTTGGCAAAAGATCTTGAACTCAAGATACATAGTGCTATATACAGTATGTCGGATACATGGATGATTACTCAAAGTTGCATTGTTGGAGACATGATGTTGATGAGTTTTTACCTATATGATGATAGGTTGATACTTACGTATGTTTATTGATGCAGATGAGGGATGTCCCCGAGTGATGATACATGGATGGTATATAAGATCATGCAGATCTTGATGATGATGAGATGGATATGGTGTTTCTCACATATGATATAATGCGAATGATTTTGTATGTCATATGCAGAATTCATTCATGAAAGGCGATGATAATGTTCAAAAGGATGAGTTGATATCTATATGTAGACATACCTTGTTACAGGCCGATGACTTGTACACTAATGGACATATACAGGTTGCTAGTCTGGATGATGATGATGGAGCAGATCATACAGTGTGTATGATAGTTGCTGATGACTATTATGGTCTTGTTTGAATATTTGGTCTCTGTTATAAATATCATTCAATGTAAATGTCATATCAAGACTCATGATGTAATAGTTTGTCTCTATCTATTGTAGTCATTTGATGAATCCCTATTGGTCATATGATGTAATTTGTACCCCCACTATTCATGGGAAGGATGATGTAATATTTCAGTCATGTATAAACAATTGCTATCTAGTATATCCCCACTTGGTTGGGAGATGGATGTATGCATGCGTCTTTGGCAGATCATTTATGATGTATAGAGTCATGTTCTTGTTGTAGAACATCTTCTTGCAAACCATGCTTACAGTCAGGGGGAGCATGAACAGCACACTTCAGCAGAGTAGAGATTTTAGCATGTACTCAGAGGGAGCATGGACAGATTGGTACATCTTGGCATATACGAAGGGGGAGCTCAATCAGAGATTTCAGCAGGTACTCAGGGGGAGTATGGACAGTGGAATGTTTATCAAGGAAAGGGAATAGCTTGGTCTACCCTTTGCCCTTGATGTCAAAGGGGGAGAGTGATTTGGTGTTGTTGCCATCAAGTCCAAAGGCGGAGATTTTTGGCATTATGATGCATGTGTTGTACTCGGTGGCAACCAACTTGTAGCAGGATAACTCACTTATTTATAACTAGATGAATCTACAGATATCAGATGTGATAGAATACATGGGATGCAAGACAGCTCAAAGGAATCAGTTCAGATGTAATGCACAATGACAACTCATTAAGATGAAAGTTCTCAGTATGGCAAGTCAATTTTACCATCAAGTCCAAAGGGGGAGATTGTTGGCATTATGATACAGGAGTTGTCCTTGATGGGAACTTACTAAGATGACAGATCACAATTCAATCTCACAGAATGAAGAAAAAGAGACATACACAGGTTCCCCTTGATAAAGATGCGTATACATGCGGGTTAGCTGACCAAAAGGTGCGTATACATATACACACACTTTCATGCAAGGAAAGGCGCGTACATTTGGCTTTGGTCTGTGGTATTTGGACCATGATATTGTGATCCATGGTATTTAGTCCAAGGTATTGATTCTAAGTTGTTTTGGACCATGGTATTGAGTAAGGCCTAAGACTATAAAAGGAGGAGAAGATCATTAGGCAAAGGCACTAAGAAAGTCTCGAATATCTGATGTAGTGTGAGATCCAATATGCAGGTTATGGGTTCATGATGCTTTACTTGGTCTGAGCCAAGGAGGAATCTCAGTGGTTAATGGACGACAAGATCTAATGATGGATCGGGATTGTATGGCTTGGAATGAATCATATCTATATGGTTTGATCATGCTTATTCTAGATCGGTATACTGACACATGTAATGTTCTGTAAATATTATGATCTAGTTATAACTCAAGTTTGGAATAGCTGCAAATCATGAATGAATATTTACAGATGTATACGTTGGTTAACTATGATAAAAGCACATATATACGCAGGTTAGATACATCTGAATAGCGTATACCATATAAACTATGATGTTTGAAGTTACAAGTGATTCTGGTTGTTGATGTAAAATCTGAGTTCTGGTGACTATTTACTGGTGTCAGTATTCTGCATATTCATATTGGTTGATTATGTTTAGCTTCAGTGTTGATGGATGAGATCTATAATGGATTAGGATCATAATGACATATATTTATGTAATCTGATGGACTAGATCTGGTTGCTCCCTACAAGAGCTGAGGGGGTAGTAGCTCCCTTCCAGGAGAAGCTGGAGAACGAGAGAAGGTTGTAGCCTTCTACAGGTAGAAGCCTGTGTACTGGTATAAGACTGCTCCAGTATAGAAATATTGTAAAAAGAAGTTTCTTATTAAAAGAAGATAGAGACGAATTGCAGCAGGTGGTTTTCACCCACATTGGGTTTCCACCTTACATTTTGGTGTTCATGTGTGCTTCTTATGTGTGATGATCTATTCTGTTTTACTACACTTGTTTACTTTTAATGAAGATGTAATGCACTGATTAAAGATCAACATATAATGGATTAATTGAATCATAAGTTTACTGGATATTCACCCCCCCTCTCAGTATTATTTCCAACACTCCTATATATAAAAAGGATATCTTTTCATTTGTATCATCCAAGAAATATTCATTTGTGTAATGTAAAGGAGGTTGCCCCCTCGAAGAGGTTGAATTCTAAGGCATTCAACTATCTTTTCTATCTTTTTGTGAGTTGGTTTCATAACATTTGGTATCAGAGCTTTGGATTCTAGGGTTTCGTTGCTCCAAATAGGTCATCGTGGCATTTTTGCTATAAATTTTTTTCTACGACATTTTAGAAACAAAAAAGAAAACCCATTTGAGATAAAATCACACTGAATCTCGAATCCAAATTTTAGATCTTTTCGCACTATATTTGCGGAGATATGATCTGAGGAAGTTGGTCTTTTTGCAGACTCCTAAATTACATTCCAAACAGGTGACCCGGGGAAAATCATCATAGCTTTATCTCTGAGCATCGGATTGAAATTTCATAAGAAGGTATAGAAAGAGGACGAACTATAGTTTCTTGTATATATTTTTCAGAGCCAAAGGTCGAAACAGTGACACGTGGCACGTCATACAATTTCCCTCTAGTGAACTAGTCTATAATTAGGTCACTGTGGGAGATTTGGCATAACTATTCCTTGGAGAATCCAATTTGGATCAGGCTGGTGGCCTTGGAAAGAGGACACATAGGGCTACTGCAGGTCACAATTTCAAAACTAGAAGAACCGAAATTACAGAGTTATATTCATTTCAAGATCGAGATCCTAAATTCAAGAAAAGGCGATATGAGGAAGTTTGATGGCAAGGATCCGGTAAATTGGATACTTCAAATGGAAAAATATTTTGATCTACATGGTGTACCACTATTACAAAAGGTATGTATTGCATCTTCATATTTAGAACCAGATCAATTTGTATGGTATAAAGGGCTTTGTTCTTGTAAACAACTTGTTATGTGGTCAATTTTCATGGAGGAAATGATAGCACATTATGAGGATACAAAGAGCAACACCTTCTTTAGAGCAACACCACAACAATTGGAAAGAGTAAAAGGGCTTTGTTACATATTGGAAAGTAAAATTATGGCAACAAGGAAGTCTACCCCTCACAACTATAAATATGGAAGTGTTGTTTCTCCTAGCCTTCCGTAACCTACAAGGGTTACATCACAACAATTGTAAGAAAAAAGAGAAAAAGGGCTTTGTTACAATTGTGATAGCAAATGCACTAAAGGTAATAAGTGTGCTGAGAAGAAATTATTTTACATAGAGTATGAAGAGGAGGACGAAAAAGATCAAGAAACATCAAAAGAAGAGGATATATGCCAGGACCCAACCCCAGAGAAGGAAGAAATGAATCAGACCATATCTTGTAAACTATTGGCAAGAATGACCACTCCTCAAACTCTCAAGATAGAAGGACATATCAAGAAGAAAAAGATGCAAGAAGTGAAAGATCACATCAAGAAAGAAGAAATGAATCCAACCATATCTTGTAATTCATTGGTCGGAATTACCACTCCTCAAACTATCAAGATAGAAGGACATATCAAGAAGAAAATGTTCAAGAGGTGAAAGATCACATCGAGCATCAAGAAATGAATCCGACGATATCATATCTTGTAAAGGATTGGAAGAAATTACCACTCCTCAAACTCTAAAGATAGAAGGACATGTCAAGAAGAAAAAGGTTCAAGCAGTGAAAGATCACATCGAGCATCAACAACAAGTTCTCCAACTTTTAAAGGATAACACCACTTTGGTGCAAAATCGAATGAAACAACAAGTACATCAACATTGTAGTGAAAAATGTTTTGATGTAGGTGATTGGGTATTTTTACTGCTACATCTCAAGCAAGCTATTTATGAGAAGGAAATGTTGGCAATACTACATGCACTTAAGAAATGGTGACCTTACTGAATGGGAAGACACTTCAAGATAAAAATGGATCCTGATAGTCTTAAATACTTTTTAGAACAACTATTATCTTTAGAAGAAAAGAAAAAATGTGTCACAAATATGATGGGTTATGACTTTGACATCATCTATAGAAATGGAAGAAAAATTTTGTTGCAGATGCACTCTCAAGAAAGGATGAGGATGTGGAAGCATTGTTTTGTGTTATTTATATTATCCAACAAGATTGGATAAACGAAGCAAGGAATGAACGGAAGAAGGACGAAGCAGTATGGCCACTTATTCAAAAGCTGCAAAAGATCCCAATTCAAATAATATTGCCAGAAAATGAAGAGGAAGGGAAAATCATATTGGAACCTGGAGCAATCACAAAAACAAGAACCCGGCAGCTACAAAATGAATCAATTTCAGAGTATCTCATCAAGTGGAAGAACTTACCCATTGAATATTCCACATGGGAGGACAAGAATTTTATACAAAAGCATCAAGAACTACTCAAGCGTTGAGGACAACACTTTTTGAAGGAGATATATCTTCATCCTTGATCCTGACTTGATGATATATTGATATTAATTCTATCTTGAAAAATATGGTGGACCCTCTCAATTAATCAAACAAATCATCAATCCACAACAAAGAGTACTTGTTCTTAATAGTCAATTTATTCAAATGTTAATAATTAATACATATCCTACACCCATTTCGAGCTACAACTCTTTTGAACTTGCAAGAACCATTGATCTCCTCCCATGGAGACTCTGAAATGAGCTTCTCCCCCTCCCCCTCATGCTGATGAATTTGTTTCCTTCAAGGCATTGGCAGCATCTCCATCCAAGAAAACATGATATTCTTAAGCCTCAACAAAATTTGTGAAGTGGAATGATGAATTCTGAGATGTTTCCCTACCTATAGGAGCTCAAAGGACTTCATTGGCCTATTCAAAGCACACCCTGATTAGAAAATTCACAGGAATTTGGCCTTCCCCCATATCTATGGAGGTTTGGGTAGATAAAACCAAGAGATCCAAGATGAAAGGAAATATTTCTCTTTTTTCAGTGGGTAATCGTTTTTTTTCCTTTTTGTTCAAGCTCAATGAGGACAAAGATGAGATTTTTCGAAATGGGCCATACTTCTTGTGAAAATTCCAACTTCTATTGTAGCAACTGGAAATTATTATTCTAATTGTTAATTAAAATTAACAATTTATTTTCCCATACAAACAATGCATAGTTTTCTACTGCAATTTTCACCAATTTAAATTAGGTTGAAGATAAAATGGAAACTAAGAAATATTCCAAAGCACACACATCAAAATTAACATAGTTATTTTTGGACAATTGTCCCTGGAAAAACCCAATGCAAGAAAATCGATGTAGCATATGAGGTTTTTATTATTATTCCTCAGCAACAAATATGAGTACAATAATTTGGATTTCAAACTAACAATCCAATATGAGAGAATTATTGGCAAAATTCTTGTGAGCGTTTTTCCTCACCCCACAGTTGATTTCAGCTCTCGAAACTGGCCTCTCTATGATTTTCAATTCCTTTTGCACCAATTTTTGTGCATTGCGTACATAGGCCTTGCTGCTGCTATCTCTGGAAGCTCCTGAAATTCGCATCTATGCTTCTCTTTGGATTTGGAACTGATTCACTAGTCCTCGTCATCAAAATCTCAACCACCAGATACTGAATCAACTGTTCCTCCATCTAGATCAAACTTCTTTGTTGCTACTGCCTGCGCAATCCCTCTAGGAAAACACACACTCCCTCTCACTACCTCTTTTGGAACTAGAAGACTTCCTACAGAAATTATATTGACCTCCTTTGCCACTTGCTACTCACCCTATGGCTCAAGCTCCTCTACTAGATCTATGCTACTGAGAAAATCAAATTGTCTAGGCATCTGAGTATCTGCACTGGTGTGCTCTCCATCTACCCATTGAACTTCTCTTATAATCTATATTTGGGACTACAACGGCCAAGATTAAAACATAATCGATGGGTGAGATCATATCTAGATTGATCAATGTGAGTTTCTAGATGATTCACACCTTATCTCAATTAATAGTGATTAACTAACTATATTTCCTAAGTTTAGACTTAGGAAATATTAAAATATAGGTTAATAATCTAATTGGCAACTTCTAGGTGGAATTTCCAGAAACAATTTCTGGGTTATGGAGATATCATGCCTAATAGCCAAGTCAATACATAGATAGATATTTACACCATGTTGGGATAGTTACAACAGTTTAACTGCTCGAAGAAACTCTTAACTAATCCAACTTATCTTAATAAATGTCTTTACATTATCTACTTATACGATATGACTGGGCTAGTCGATTGAGTCGAATAACCCCTCCAATACTAGGACAATATTGAGAAGGGGAGTGAATCAATTTTGTAGGAAATTTAACAATATTCTTTCACTTGTTATGATACTAGGACATCAATAAACAATCCAACAATTAATGCATATAAGTATGACACAAGTATCATAATGAGAACACACAAATTCTTCAAATATTTCTTCAAATTACTTCACAAAGAAAGCTACTACTTGTTGTTGCAAAATTCTCAAGTTACAACCTGCAGGAAGAAACTACTCCCTAATTTATCAGCTATAACCCCTAATTTTATCAGCTACCACATAAAGGAGCTTAAACCCCTAAGTATTTACCAACAACTACTGGAAGGAGATACAACCCCTAATCTGCAAGCTACAACTTCCATGACCTCAATCATTTCATATTTTATACAATTTTCATACTCAAATCATGAAGTCATTCCATTTTACAACATAAATTAGTTTGTCTCTCAAGCACTCACCAAAAGCACCATTACTAACACCTTCAAACATCTCTTATTATTGAACAATTCATCATACTCACCAACAACATCAATCCATCTCACCAACACAATTCCACACCTCTGTCCCTAATCTTGCAAATTCAATTATGCTTATAAATATTTCTTAGACTGATATTTTTTGGATTGGAATTTTAGTTATCTTTCTTTTGACTGATTGCATGAGTCCTTCATTTTTTCCTTTGTCCTACTCAAATTGAGTCATCTGCATCCAATCTCCAAGTCTTCTAATTCACATTACTTGTTTATGCCATTTCTTTGAGAAATCCCAAGTTAAGCTTCTAAAATTTTCTATTATGGAATTTTTATTAGGACTTAACTGAGGTTCTTCTAAATTTAGCCAATGCCAATTTTATCTTAACTGTTAGATTTACCTCTTAAATTATCCATTCCGCTAATTCGAACTCTAACTTGTTCATGCCTTTGTTTTTATAGATTTTGCGCTCTGATGTTATGTTTGGCATAACTACCAAATGGAAAGCTACTAACTCATCCATGCTAAAGCCCGAAGGCTTTTAAATAAAAATGCTACCAAATTAACCTTTGTGGGCTCTTTTCTCTATAGCCGAAAGGGATAATGTAACATTGGAAGCACTTTGTGCCGTTGGTCACCAAAACACGTAGAAATTCCGCAAGAACAATGACTTGGGCATGCTTTCCGTCATTTGATAGAACTGTTATCTGTCGGAAAAGAATCTATCTCCTGTGCCCATTCCCTTGACCGTATTCCTTTGCGCACCTTTTTTTTTACTCTAGGGTCAATCCTTCTAGGATTTAGCTTCCGAGTTTTACCTTAGAGGATTTTCCTTCTGGGATTTGCCTTCTCGAGCTATCGTCATGCTGGCATCACCAAAACCATGTGGTGCCATATGAGTGGTGACACATGTCACTCAAATTTGGCCCACTAGGGTACCAAAAAGTGTCTAATATACATGCCACATTTCCTCCATACTAACATAATCATGGGCTCATAATTTTTTTCCACATGTCCTCTAGAGAGGAGATGGAAAAGGGTCCCGAGCCTTTGTGTTTTGTAACGAATTTTTTTGTTAAAGCTTTTAATAAAAACCATCTAATTCAAGCCATTTTATACCTCTTCAATTTCCATGACTTCCCAAATCTTAATTATCTTGGTTCATTATAAAAGACACTACACATCTACCTTCTAGGGAAGGACCTCCCTGACTGGGTTTTCATCATCTCGAGCTTCAACACTCGCATGCAATTTCAAAAATTTCTCGGGAAGACTCCTATCAAGAGTATTTCTTATATAAGGGTTCCACTATGAGCCAATAAAAGTGCTTCTTCCCACTTCATTGTTTGCCACATTTGCTCAGTCATTTGGATATCTGCTCTTCCAAGCAGTTCCACCACATTTGGAAATACTACCAAACATAACTTGGTCCAATGGGTCCTCAACCACTAATTTAGCTCTGAAACTCTAACTTTGGTAGTAATAAACATGATTGTCAATAACTTTTGATCCAAGAGGCCATTTTTGAACTTCCATATACCAATGGAAATATATTTCATAGATATATCCATCTAAGTGGGTCCCAACCATGCTTGAAGAGATATTATGAGCTAGAAAAGGATTCAAAATATTTGTATCATCACCAACTTTTCCTTTACCATTATTTGAGTTCTTCTTCATTCTTATTGTAATCATCTCTACTGTTCACTTCATCCTAATTGACTTTTCCATCAATGAAAACACATTTCTAACAATTGGTGTTGAGAAAAATCTTCTTTGATGATTAAACATCAACAAATGGTGAGATATGGCAAGGTTATCTCCTATTTTCCAGTGTTGTTTAGAGTGATTGTTTATCTTTTAGTGATTTGGGAGTGGTGTATACAAAGCTTTTAATGCAAACTCTAGACGTAAATATGTATTTGGAATTAAATTAAAAATCTTGTTGATATCCTTCAAGATCGTCATGTATATTATGTTTCCTTTTGGTTTCCTCTACTTCTCATTTTGGTCCATTAGAGAATATTTTGGTAGGTATTCTATGGTCCAAATTTAGAAGTGTATGGTTTCCCCCTCTTGTCTCATTAGATTATTTGTATTGTTTTAACATAGAGATATGGAGTAGCATGACTTGTATATATAAAGTTGTAAGGTGTTGTTTTATCAACTAATTGAATTACTTGATGTTTAACTAACAATTTGCAATTACATATTTTACTTAAATACATAGTTTCTAGTGTGAAACATGTAAGTTGATTTAAGTGACATTTATTCATTAATAATATCTTTAATGTTTGGTAGGAATTCATAATTAATGTGTCTCTTTTCATTATGAAGAATTTAGCTCATAAATGTTTTTGTGAGATCTTTGGTTTAGTTTATGTAATGTACCTAGGGAGAATTATGGGGTACTTGGGGGGGATATCCAAAGGGATACTGAATTTAATGTGGTCATAATAATAGAAGAGACCCACTATGTATTTAAAAGGAAACAATATAATAATAAAAGGTACTTGGTATAGACCCCTAGGAATACTCATGAGAAAGTATAATTACACGAGTACCATTGTATTGTAGATGTGTTGGATTATACTGAGCATGCTTCAACCATTTCAATTACCTTCCTCTTTGTGATTGTAGCTAGTTGAACTAGCGATGATTTATTATCCTTACTTCTTTGAAGAGAACATGAATCGACAAATTAAGGTGCAATATAGATAATTTTATCTCCAAGATCAATCAAGATGGAAACAAGAAAATGCACAATTGTACCTTCTACTTCAAAAATAGATGCTTGATGATCTCCTTGTCGATTATCCAAGGCCGCATAAATCCTAGGAATTATTCTTGCTACATCATTGACCGTAGTAGTGTTAGGTCCCTATACTACTAGGGTAACCCCTTATTATTATTAGTACAACCCCCTTATTATATTGACGTACCCATGTAGTGCCCATATTGTTACTATTGTGCCCCATAGAAGCCCACTATTGTTATTATTGTGCCCTTACATTATTATAGTTATGTCGACTCTGATTATATTATGACCCCTTAGACTCCTTATTGGCATTATGATACAGGAGTTTTCCTTGATGGCAACTTACTAAGATGGCAGATCACAGTTCAGTCTCACAGAATGAAGAAAAAGAGATATACGCAAGTTCCTCTTGATAAAGACACGTATACACGTGGGTTAGTCGACCAAAAGGTGCGTATACGTATACACGCACTTTCATGTAAGTAAAGGCGCGTAGATTTGGCTTTGGTCTGTGGTTTGGACCATGGTATTGTGATCCATGGTATTTGGTCCAAGGTATTGGTTCTAAGTCGTTTTGGACCATGGTATTGAGTAAGGCCTAAGACTATTAAAGGAGGAGAAGATCTTTAGGCAAAGGCACTAAGAAAGTCTCGAATATCTAATGTAATGTGAGATCCAGTGTACAGGCTATGGGTTCTTGATGCTTTACTTGATCTGAGCCAAGGAGGAATCTTAGCGGTTAATGGAGAACAAGATCTAATGATGGATCGGGATCATATGTATTGGAATGAATCATCTCTATATGGTTTGATCATGCTTATTCTAGATCTGTATACTGACGCATGTAATGTTCTATAAATATTATGATCTAGTTATAACTCAAGTCTGGAATAGTTGCAAATCATGAATGAATATTTACAGATTTATACACTGGTTGACTATGATAAAAGCACGTATATACGCAGGTTGGATACATCTGAATAGCATATACCATATAAACTATGATGTTTGAATTTACAGGTGATTCTGGTTGTTGATGCAAAGTCTGCGTTTTGGTGACTGTTTACTAGTGTCAGTGTTCTGCATATTTAGATTAGTTGATTATGTTTAGCTTCAGTGTTGATGGATGAGATCTATAATGGATCAGGATCATAATGACTTATCTTTATGTGATCTGATGGACTAGATCTGGTTTCTAACAGATGTATTATCCTTGTATATGTAATGATCTAGGTATGTCTAAATTCAGGAATTGCAGCGAAGTTATAAGCAAGTAATTGATGACATATATGTTGGTTCGCTTCGGTGAAGATGTGTACACACGCTGGTTCGGCACTTCCAAGTAGTGTATGCACTCTGATGCATGATTTTTGATGATACAGTTAGTTCTGAATATTGTTGCAGAGTTTTTTGTTCTGCTCTGTGTTCTGGTGACTGCATTTTGTTGACAGGGTTTCAGTGATTCAGTATTGGGTGATTTAGAGATTGATGATGCAAGTGGTGATTGATTTTGTTCTTCAATGATATTGATTGGTCTAGTATGAAAATTGGATGAAACGTGGCCTTCAGATTATGATGTTGTGTTCCATGAGTATCCAGTTTGAAAATTTATGAAACGTGGTACCTGGAGGAAGAAAGAGAAGGTTGTAGCCTTCTACAAGAGCTGAGGGGGTAGTAGCTCCCTTCCAGGAGAAGCTGGAGAATGTGAAAAGGTTGTAGCCTTCTACAGGTAGAAGCCCGCGTACTGGTATAAGACTGATCCTGTACAGAAATGTTGTAAAAAGAAGTTTCTTATTAAAATAACATAGAGATGAATTGCAGCAGGTGGTTTTCACCCACATTAGGTTTCCACCTTACATCTTGGTGTTCATGTGTGCTTCTTATGTGTGATGATCTGATCTATTTTACTACACTTGTTTAATGTTAATGAATATTTGATGCACCGATTAAAGATCAACATATAATGGATTAATTGAATCATAAGTTTACTGGATATATGCTAGTTGCATTAAACACAGATGCGTGTACATGCGGGTTCCATTAATTGTAGTAGTGTATCTAAATCTATGTATGAAAATGAAAAAGTTAGTGATTTGATAATATTGATTCCCCCCCCCCCCCTCAGTATTATTTCCAACAATTGAAATCAGAGCAAGTCCTTTGGTAGAAGCTTGATCGATTGAAGGAGATCCGTAGAACAATGGGGAAGAAGCTAAAGAAGAAAGCACCTCAAAAGAAGAAGACATTTCAGAAGAACTATGACAGTGGGAGAATCAATTGGGGAATATGTGGAAGTAACACTTTAGAGTCAGAATCACCTCAGAATGAAGATGAACAAGCAAAAGAACTATCAGGTATGAATTTGTTATCCTTTGGTGATACATTTCTCCATACATTTTAAGATGATGAAAGTGATAGCGAAACAACTGAATTTTTTTTTATGGGTGAGAAAGAAAGATATCAAATAGAGGTAGAATTTAAAATGCTTACAGACAAAATTAGAGATGAACAAGATCTATTGCACAAAAGGGAATGTGTCTCCAAAGAAGAAGTTACCAAACTAAAAGCCCAACTAGAAGAGAGAAACAAGGTAAGAAAGTTATTCAAGGAAAAATAAGATCAATGTCAAACGTTGCAGGATGAAGTGACATAATTAAGAAATGAAGTAAATGAAAGGAGCACAACAATCAAGAAACTCAGAGATAGATCCAGTTACTATGAAAGTCTTGAAGCTAAGATCTTCTCGCTAAAAGAAGAGCTTGAAGAATCAAATAAGCAAAATAAAGTACTCCAAGCTCTTGAAAACAAGAAAACAAAGTTCTTGAATTAAGACATCAGTTAGAAGAAGGAAGAAAAGCTGGAGGAATCATGAAGAAGCAATATCTTGAAAAGGAAGAACAACATCAAGTTGAGGCAAATATTCTAAATGATAAATTAGAAGAAAAGGATAAGCTCTTACTTTCAAGATAGTACTAATATCTTGGATGATATTCTTAGTAGTCAAAGGTCTCCTGCTATCAAAACTAGTCTTGGTTTTCATGAATCTGTTGAAGGTGAATCTAGTTCACAAAATAAGACAAGGAACTCTAATGCATGATCTGAAATGCTCAACAAGGAGATGAGAGGTCAATCCCATCAACAACCAAGGAAAGAAATTCTTCAAAGAAAATATCTTACTCCTCCAATGAATATTGTTGAATGTTATGTATGTCATAATCTTGGACATGTTCCAACCAGATGCAGAAGTAGAATGGTTCAAGACCATCACACAGAGAGATCATCACGTTCCATGTACTTTAAGGGATATTGTTTTTCTTGCAATATATTTGGTCACAAAGTTGTTGATTGCTACAGAAGGAATATGAAACATGTAAGATGTTATGCATGTAACAAGCTTGGACATATAGCAAAGGAATGTAGGAACAAAGTACAAGCACCATATCAAAAGGAGAAAACATCATCACACCTGAAGATATGGACAAAGAAGGAAGTATAGTCAGAAAAATGTGGCACGGCTCTATGTACAGACATAACAGACTCAGAGGAAGCTAAAAGTGTGAAACTTCAGTGTTCTAAATCTCATACATAATTTTCATGAATAGAAGTCACGTATATACGCTATTCACTGCATAGTCGCGTATATGTTAGTTTGAGGAAAAGCAGTGGGACAGGCTCAGGAAAAAGAGTTTGATATGATTCAGTCCATTATTTGCTCTGTTTGATAATGGTTACAATCTGCTGATGATGTGTGGAAATGTCTTAATACTTGTAAGATGTTTAGAAGTGTTTTTGATCCTAACTTGATGATGATGATGCCTTGATACTTCTTTCTGATATATACATGATCATATCTGACAGTGAACAGACGACACAGGTTCAGGGGGAGCATATGCTTTTAATAATTCATTGTTGGCATTATGGTTAGTAGTCCTTGGTATCTATATGTAGACATACCTTGTTACAGATTGATGACTTGTACACTAATGGACATATACAGTTTGTTGGTCTGGATGATGATGATGGAGCAGATCATACAGTGTGTATGATAGTTGTTGATGACTATCATGGTCTTGTTTGAATATTTTGTCTCTGTTATAAATATCATTCAATGTAAATGTCATATCAAGACTCATGATGTAATACTTTGTCTCTATCTATTGTAGTCATTTGATGAATCCCTTTTGGTCATATGATGTAATTTGTACCCCCACTATGCATGGGAAGGATGATGTAATATTTCAATCATGTATAAACAATTGGTATCTAGTATATCCCCACTTGGTTGGGAGATGGATGTATGCATGAGTCTTTGGCAGGTCATTTATGATGTATAGAGTCATGTTCTTCTTGTAGAACATCTTCTTGCAGACCTTGCTTACAGTCAGGGGGAGCATGAACAGCACACTTCAGCAGAGTAGAGATTTCAGCATGTACTCAGAGGGAGCATGGATGGATTGGTACATCTTGGCATATACAAAGGGGGAGCTCAATCAGAGATTTCAGCAGGTACCCAGGGGGAGTATGGACAGCGGAATGTTTATCAAGGAAAGAGAATATCTTGGTCGGCCCTTTTCCCTTGATATCAAAGGGGGAGAGTGATTTGGTGTTGTTTCCATCAAGTCCAAAGGGGGAGATTGTTGGCATTATGATGCATGTGTTGTACTTGGTGGCAACCCACTTGTAGCAGAATAACTCACTTCTATATAACTAGATGAATCTACAGATATCAGATGTGATAGAAAACATGGGATGCAGGACAACTCAAAGGAATCAGTTCAGATGTAATGTACAATGACAACTCATTAAGATGACAGTTCTCAGTATGGCAAGTTAACTTTGCCATCAAGTCCAAAGGGGGAGATTGTTGGCATTATGATACAGGATTTGTCCTTGATGGCAACTTACTAAGATGACAAATCACAGTTCAATCTCATAGAATGAAGAAAAAGAGACATACGCAGGTTCCCCTTGATAAAGATGCATATACACGCGGGTTAGCCGACCAAAAGGTGCGTATACGTATACAGACACTTTCATGCAAGGAAAGGTGCGTACATTTGGCTTTGGTCTGTGGTATTTGGACCATGATATTGTGATCCATGGTATTTAGTCCAAGGTATTGGTTCTAAGTGGTTTTGGACCATGGTTGAGTAAGGCCTAAGACTATAAAAGGAGGAGAAGATCATTAGGCAAAGGCACTAAGAAAGTCTCGAATATCTGATGTAGTGTGAGATCCAATATGCAGGTTATGGGTTCATGATGCTTTACTTGATATGAGCCAAGGAGGAATCTCAGCGGTTAATGGACGACAAGATCTAATGATGGATCGGGATTGTATGGCTTGGAATGAATCATATCTATATGGTTTGATCATGCTTATTCTAGATCTGTATACTGGCACATGTAATGTTCTGTAAATATTATGATCTGGTTATAACTCAAGTTTGGAATAGCTGCAAATCATGAATGAATATTTACAGATGTATACGTTGGTTAACTATGATAAAAGAGCATATATATACAGGTTAGATACATCTGAATAGCGTATACCATATAAACTATGATGTTTGAAGTTACAGGTGATTCTGGTTGTTGATGCAAAGTCTGAGTTCTGGTGACTATTTACTGGTGTTAGTATTCTTCATATTCAGATTGGTTGATTATGTTTAGCTTCAGTGTTGATGGATGAGATCTATAATGGATTAGGATCATAATGACTTGTCTTTATGTGATATGATGGACTAGATCTGGTTGCTCCCTACAAGAGCTGAGGGGATAGTAACTCCCTTCCAGGAGAAGCTAGAGAACGAGAGAAGGTTGTAGCCTTCTACAGGTAGAAGCCTGTGTACTGGTATAAGATTGCTCCAGTATAGAAATATTGTAAAAATAAGTTTCTTATTAAAAGAAGATAGAGACGAATTGCAGAAGGTGGTTTTCACCCACATTGGGTTTCCACCTTACATTTTGGTGTTCATGTGTGCTTCTTATGTGTGATGATCTATTCTGTTTTACTACACTTGTTTACTGTTAATGAAGATCTGATGCACTGATTAAAGATCAACATATAATGGATTAATTGAATCATAAGTTTACTGGATATACATTAGTTGCATTAAACACAAATGCGTGTACACGCAGGTTCCCTTAACTGAAGTAGCGTATATAAATCTAAGTATGAAAATGAAAAAGTTAGTGATTTGATCATACTGATTCCCCCCCCCCCCCTCTCAGTATTATTTCCAACACTCCTATATATAAAAAGGAGATCTTTTCATTTGTATCATCCAAGAATTATTCATTTGTGTAATGTAAAGGAGGTTGCCCCTTGAAGAGGTTGAATTCTAAGGCATTCAACTACCTTTTCTATCTTTTTGTGAGCTGGTTTCATAACATTTGGTATCAGAGCTTTGGATTCTAGGGTTTCGTTGCTCCAAATAGGTCATCGTGGCATTTTTGCTATAACTTTTTTTTACGACATTTCAGAAACAAAAAAGAAATCCCATTTGAGACAAAATTGCACTGAACCTCGAATCCAAATTTTAGAGCTTTTCGCACTATATTTGGGGAGATATGATCTGAGGAAGTTGGTCTTTTTGCAGACTCCTAAATTACATTCCAAACAGGTGACCTGGGGAAAATCGTCATAACTTTCTCTCTGAGCATTGGATTGAAATTTCGTAAGAAGGTATAGAAAGAGGACGGACTATAGTTTCTTGTATATATTTTCAGAGCCAAAGGTCGAAACAGTGACATGTGGCACATCGTACAAGTTCCCTCTACTGAACTAGTCTATAATCAGGTCATTGTCGGAGATTTGGCATAACTATTCCTTGGAGAATCCAATTTGGATCAGACTAGTGGCCTTGGAAAGAGGACACATAGGGCTACTGCAGGTCGTAATTTCAAAACTAGAAGAACCGAAATTACAGAGTTATATTCATTTCAAGATCGAGATCCTAAAATCAAGAAAAGGTGATATGAGGAAGTTTGATGGCAAGGATCCGGTAAATTGGATACTTCAAATGGAGCAATATTTTGATCTACATGGTGTACCACTGTTACAAAAGGTATGTATTGCATATTCATATTTAGAACCAGATCAATTTTATGGTATAAAAGGCTTTGTTCTCGTAAAAAACTTGTTACGTGGTCAATTTTCACGGAGGAAATGATAGCACATAATGAGGATACAAAGAGAAACACCTTCTTTAGAGAAACACCACAACAATTGGAAAGAGTAAAAGGGCTTTGTTACATACTGGAAAGTAAAAAATTATGGAAACCAGGAAGCATACCCCTCACAACTATAAATATGGAAGTGTTGTTTCTCCTAGGCTTCCACAACCTACAAGGGTTACACCACAACAATTGGAAGAAAAAAGAGAAAAAGGGCTTTGTTACAATTGTGATAGCAAATGCACTAAAGGTCATAAGTGTGTTGAGAAGAAATTATTTTACATAGAGTATGAAGAGGAGGAAGAAAAGGATCAAGAACATCAAAAGAAGAGGATATACGCCAGGATCCAACCCCAGAGATAGAAGAAATGAATCAGACCATATCTTGTAAA
>APFE030720188.1:0-15439 GCA_000404065.3 Pinus taeda
TATATAAAGAGTTTCACTAACAAAACATAACAGAGACTAATTATATATATATTGAATACAGCAATATAGAGAGCAACACATAAAAGAAAAAAACATAGGAAGCAAATTTATTTTGTAACTATTAATGAAAGAATGATTTGGTACCATTCTTCAAATGAGATACAAAAGAGGATTGGGTTAAGTAAAGTGATCTTTTTCCAATTACTTTGAGGAGGGTTCTTTTTTTCCCTTTTTGTTAGTTTTATCTAAAACTCAAGAAGTTCACAAGCTTATTCAATAACAAAAAACTTGCCAAAAGATAATGCCAATACATCCAATCGATTGAGAGCTATGAAAACTCTTAGAAAAAAATTGAGTAGGGTAATATTACTATTGCTTCTCTTACCAAATGTTGGCCAATGGTTTTATATTTATATATTTTTTCCCAACTTCATTAAAATTACCTGGAATTGTGAATGAAGCTAAATCGAATTGACAACTCCCGTGCATGAAGAGACCTTTGGACTACAAAATACCATCTATCAATGTATTTGGGCTTCGAGCTAGCTTGGTTTGAGCTTGAATTTTGATATGATGTGGGCATTTATTGCGGTGAAAGTTGGCGAGATTTTGTTTCTTACTGATTCATGTCACTATTAAAGGAACAAACAACCATGTAAATAGTGAAAATACTTTATTACAAGTTTCTATAAACAGATCAAGACCCACTTTGTCTAGCTTTTTTACTAGTTTCGTAATGTAATTGTCATGAGTATTTTTTCTCTTTTTTGGTAATGACATCTTCTTCAAATTCTTATGTCTTATTGTGAAAAAATTGAAGTGATAATATTCATCAAATTTCTTAATTGTCAGGGGTATCTTTTCTCTTTTTAAGGTAATGACATCTTCATCAAATTCTTATGTCTTATTCTGAAAAAATTGAGAAGATAATATTCATGAAATTTCTAGACATGAGAAACTAAAGGGTTTCATAAATACAGGAAATAAAAGAAAAAAACTTAAGAGTTTGTAGATAGAAAGAAATGCAAAAAAGAAAATAAGTATGAAGATTACAAGCACAAAAGAATAAATAGGAAACAGATATAAGAGGCTCAAAGCTACTTAAAAGCAAATGTAATAATAACACAGGGAATTTTTTAAGTAGAAATCATTGATTTAAAACTACTTTGATTTTATTTGGATAGAAAAATAACTCCACACTTAATTAAATTCATTAATGTTAATTAAATTCGTAATATTTTTAGAAACAAGTTTTTTCCCTTTTATTTTCATATTCCAAAGTTTAGTGACTCTCAATATTCCCTCTCTTTTCATATTTCTTATTTCTTTATTATGGAACTCAAAAAATTAATAGCTTCTTACAAAAGACAATTTATTGGTTCGATTATAGCCTCCTCATTTTACTATTGTTAATGAAATGTTACTAAAATTCAGTTTATTATCTACCATTTTGAAAGCATTTGAGGTTTTATTATATTATTTTTAAGCATAATTCTTAATTTTCAAAACAATATTATTAAAAATGTGTAACACAAAATTAATTAGATAACTCACCAACATAAAATTATGCGTTAGAGAAAAATTATAATAAATTTTATTAATATATTATAATATATATATATATATTTAATAAATCAATTTTTCCGTTGATTATCACATACTTACCCACAATAGTTACCAATATTGTTCTGAATGTGATGGATAAAAGTAAAAAGGAACAGCCATAAATATTGTTCTCAGTGTAAATGGGATAATGAAAAGAAGGAACACTCATACGGTAGCACTTCAAATCTGATTTGAGCTTCCTAATATGGTTCATTAAATGAGGTTACATATTTCCATAAAAATGAAATAGCCATTACTTTTAGGAGGATCATACACATACTACTAACACACAATTGTAGGCCAAGGTTTACGATTATCATGAAGATGATAACAAACTTGAAAAATATACACACAATTGTAGGCCAAGGTTTACGATTATCATGAAGATGATAACAAACTTGAAAAATATTGTATAGACTCGAATGGATTCATCTATTTTTTAAAGGGTCATTGCAACGATTCTTAAGCCACATCTCCATGACAAAATATATATATATATTCTCAAGCCACATCTCCATGAGAATATTAAGTAAATGTAAATGGCATTCAAATTTTCTAATGTGCTATAACATTCCTTTATTTCCATCACTATCAAAATTTGTCAAGAATTAGACTGACTTTGTTGAATGGTTATGCAAGATATTTCACCGTATTTACGTACAATAAGACATCGATGAAAAGGGCATGATAGAAAAGAGAAAAACAAAAAAAAACAACCATCAATGTTACTACATAGTTAATTTATTATATTTTATATTATTATTATTAAATTAAATATTATATATATTTATAATTAACCATTTATTTTATAAAATAGGAATGTTATTATATAAGAAAAATAATAATTAAAATTATTTTAAATTATTTATTAATAAAAATATAATTAATTATAAATAATTTTTATATAAATATAATTAAATTCACTCAATATTATTAATGAAATAATGATTATTGAAACGTGATTTACAGTTTTTTGTGAGCTCCGCAACTTATTATGGAGCCATGCATTGTTGCATAGTAAAATTTTAAATGTTGTTGTTAAATAATTACCAATATTGTTTTCAATGTGAATGGGATAAAAAATAGATTTTTTTCTTTTTATAAGAAGTTTGCTTTTCCAAATTTGTATATCAAAAAGTTTAATCCCTCTAAATAATGATCTAGATTGATAAGAATGTTGATTATAATTATAAATAACATGTGTATCTTTGACAGATCTATATTTGTAAAATCATTGAACAACATATATTATTAAAATAGCTAATTAATTACCACATGGAGAATAATCTAAAATTAGAGAGTCAGTTAAGTGAGTGTTGGGTCAAGTCGAATTAAGTGATAAAGGGATTTAGCGTATGGTTGCATGTCAATTTATTTTAGGCAAGTCTCTAGTTGAAAACATATAAATATTCCTCACTGGGTTCATTGTAATCAATGGAGTTTTTGTGTGATCAATAGAAAAGTCACAGCTTATGTGTTTTGTATGTTAATTTGTGTTTTGCCTCTTCTACTTGTCCAACAAATTAGTATTAGAAAAATGTTACAAAGAGACGTGGAGAATGGATTAGAAACAATTTATATGAAAAGAAAGAAATATATTTTTTCTTTTGCGTAATGTTATAACACATCTTGTAAGATGTACATAAGGCGTTATAACGCATGCGAGTGTCAACAAGCACCACGTTATAACAAGTAAACTTATCGTGATTCTCCAGCACACGATTTCCTTTGACGTTTGTAGTGTTAGAGAACTAATGCATGTTATCATGCGGTGAACGACATTAGGACTCTAGCCCATCATCATAAGAGGCGCGTTAATAGAGCAAAGAGAAATTAAAGCCACGTTAATCGTGTAAAGTAAAGGTTTTTTAAATTTTTTCAAAGGGATTGTAAAATACCATCGAAGGGTTTATATGTTAAAGAGGCTTTTAAGAACATTCAATTATTTTTTAATATATGCTTGAGTGAGGTAAAAACGTTTTTTTAATATAGTAAATTTTTCAAAAAGGGGCTTTTGAAACGTTTTTTTTTTTTAAGTTTTTTTTTAATAAAAAAGTTAAATTTGGGGTTTATTGGAAATGAGAAATTTTAGGGTTTTTTGGTAGGTAAGACCCAATGGGGTTTTGAATAAGTGACCTATCACACAGAGTGCCTTAACAATGCACCCATTCACTGTCAATCCAAAGCCTTATGGGCTTAGAAATTTTAGGGTTTTAATTCAAATGATTTTAAAGAGTATTTTTTAGAGAATGATGGTTTTTTCAAATTTCCAACCTAAGTTTCTCCCATTTATAGGTGAAATATTATGATATGTGGGCCATTAAGATGGTGACCACGTTGCAAGCTCATGATGTTTGGGATTATGTCAAGTTTGGTTTTTTAGAACCTAATGATAAAGCAGAAGAACGAGTTTTCACTAATGCAGAGAGGGATATATGGAAGAAACACAAGAAGAAGAATGCACAATCGTTGCAACTTATCCTACGAGGTTTGGTCTGAGCAGTGTTCTATAGAATTATGATCACGTCTTCAACAAAAGAAGTATGGGATACCTTGGCGACAAGCTATAAAGGTATGACTAGATTTAATATTGCTAAGTTGTAGAATACTAGGAGATATTTTGAAAGTATGGAGATGAAGGAGACAGAGGACATCGATTCTTTCATGAATCAGGTCATGACTGTCATAAATTAGTTAAAAATTTATGGTGAGTTACAACGATTAGACCGAGCAGTGTTTTAGAGAATTATGATCATGTCTTCAGCAAAAGAAGCATGGGATACTTTGGCGACAAGCTATAAAGGTATGGTCAGAGTTAATATTACTAAGATACAGAATACTAGGAGATATTTTGGAAGTCTGTAGATGAAGGAGACAGAGGACATCGATTCCTTCATGAATCAGGTCATGACTGTCATAAATTTGTTAAAAATTTATGGTGAGGAAATGAAAAATCAAACAGTGGTTGAGAAGGTCCTTAGATCTTTGTCTACCAAATTTGATGTTGTCGTAGCAGCCATGGAAGAAGCCAAGTGTTTGACATCACTTACAGTTGATGAGTTTATGGGATCACTTATATCACATGAGGCAAGGATAGACAAAAATAAGGATTCCACTTGAGAGACTGCTTTCAAAAGTCAGTTTTCTATTTCAAGAGACAAAGGTCGAGGTAGAAGTAGATTGAGACACAAAGGATGAGGTGGAAGACATGGTGTTCAAAGAGATGCCAGAGAAGAGAATGAACATGAAAGTGGAAGCAATTGTAGAAGCTTTAACAATAATAAAAAATTTGATAAATCAAAGGTGAGATGGTATTATTACAATAAATTTGGTCACTATGACCATGATTGCAGGAAGAGGATAGGTAATCAAGGAAACCGGAGAGTTAATGTCACTATAGAGAGACTAATTCCATGTTGCCAACTTGCCATACCATGCATGAACCTTTTGATAATGTTTGGTTATTAGATAGTGGTTGCAGTAACCACATCATAGGCAACAAAAATTTGGCTACAAATTTGGATCAATTTATGGAGATAGAGGTAAAGTTGGGAACTGATAAGACAATGGATGTAGATGGCAAAGGAGTGGTCAACATTTTGACCAGGCAGGGGAAGATGAAGAACATCTTAGAGGTATATTATGTTCTTGGTCTCAATCATAATTTAATAAGTGTTGGTCAATTGACATAGAAAGGATACAAAGTTACCTTTCAAGGATAGGATTGTGTTATATATGACAAGCCCACAAGCAAGAAACTGATAACAAAGGTGGAGATGACGAGGAACAAACTCTTTCCTCTAGTCATGGATTACAATGATCAGGTCAGTTCTTTTATAGTTGCATGTTCTAATGATTATTGGTTATAGAAGTTTAGGTTTGGATACTTACACTTTTCTGGTTTAAGATTTTTGCAGCAGAAATAGATGGTTAGAGAATTACCTCCCATCAAAGAACCTGCTAGTACTTGTGAGTGTTGCATCTTAGGGAAGAAGCACCAAGAAAATTTTCCAAAAGGATTTGCATATAGAGAAAACAAATTTGTTGACCTCGTGCATATGGAATTGTGTTGACCTATGAGGACACAATCGATTGGTGTAAGTTGTTACTTCCTCACTTTCATTGATGACTATAGTAGAAAGGCTTGGGTTTACTTATTGAAGCAAAAGTCTAGAACTTTTTCAAAGTCAAAGAATTCGTAGCCTTAGTAGAGAACCAAAGTGATTGATGTATCAAGGTATTGAGATCAGATCGTGGTGGAGAATATGATTCAAAGGCATTCCATGACTATTGCAAACAACATGGAATTAGAAGATAATTTACAACTAGGTTCACACCACAGCATAATGGTGTAGCAGAGAGAAAGAACAAAACCAATATGAAAATGGCAAGAAGCATGTTGAAAGGTAGAAACTTGTCTAATGAGCATTAGGAAAAATAAGTTGCATGTGCTATTTATATGAATGATGAATCTCCTATGACGAGTGTGATTAAAAAAGTACTATAAAAAGCATGGTCAAGTTTACCTCATAGCGTATCTCATCTCAGAGTGTTTGGATGTGTAGCTTATGAACATCTTCGTAAGGAGTGAAGAGGAAAATTGGATGATAAAAGTGAAAAATGGATATTTACTAGTTATAGTGAGCAATCAAAAGCTTACAAATTTTATAACCCTATCACCAAGAAGACCACGATTATAAGAGATGTTGTGTTTAGAGAACAAGAGTCTTGGAATGGTAGTATAGACAAAAAAGTTTATGCACAAGTGCCACTAATGGGAGAAGATGATCTAGTGGAAAATGAGCAGCAGGATCAAAAGAGAAGACACCAAATAGAGTCACGCCAGCAAGGACTCCAAGATTTTCTGAGCAGCGTGGATCTTCAAGGAGATCAACTGATCAAGATTCTCCCAACAGTCAATTAGGTGATGAATCGGGCAAGGGTAAGAGAAATATGAGAAGTATGAAATATATTTATAATTATTTGGATGTTAGTTCAAATTTTGCATTGTTATCATTCCTACCTTCTTCGTTTGAGGAAGCAATCAAAGATGAAAATTGGGTGCAAGTCATGGATGAAGAAATTAAATTTGTTGAAAATAATGATACATGGGATTTGGTTGATTTCTGAAAGGACAAAAATATCATTGGTGTGAAGTGGGTGTACAAGGAATAGTTGAATGAGAAGGATGAAATTGACATATTTAAAGCAATACTTGTAGTAAAAGGATTCTCGTAGCAACTAGGAATAGATTTTGAAGAAACTGTAACATCCTCCTTCCACATCTACCCAAGTAACTAGCCAACTAGGGTAAACATGATACAAGAGGCTACTATGATTGTATTCGACCTCCTATGTGACCTTAAGGTAGTGGAATCAACGGAAACACCACACACAATCATCCAACATCAACTTTAGAATCCTTAGGAGACATGTCAGCCACTCAGACAACTTGTCCTTGTGTCACACTAATGTTCTGGACATATTAGGCCTCAATCACTCCCATTCTATAGGAAAGGTAGCATCGATAAACCCAAAGTCACTCTCACAGGCTTGCTTGCCAACAACCAAAGACTAAAAGTGCGAGTTTTGTGCCAATGACCCCAGGATTTAAGCCACTTTTTCAGGCCCAAAGACTGTGTCACTAGGCAGAATGGAGTGATAGCTTAGAATCAATAAAATTACATGGAAACAATGATGTAAAAGAAATAATTTGAAAAAGGCCTTAATCAGGACCCTACTAGCTGCGGCAGGCATTTCGTTAAACATATTGTCAACACGTAACCTACAAATGTAAATAACAAAATTAAGTGTAGGGATCTCATACTTATCTGGGAATCGCTATGAACCATTGTTCCCTCATGTGATCTTTTACATTATCATCTATTACATCATAGACACATTATCCATTCATTTACAAGTAAAAACATGCTGAGAGCCATACATAATTGCAGTTATAAAACATACATATAACCAAAATTATAGGAACAAAACTATCATAAACATATCAGCCATAAAATCCACATATACATTGGTACATTTACACATGAAAATCAAGGGAATGAGTTCCTCATTAACGAAAGCAATAAACCAACTAGATATGGGCCTTAAAAGCTCCACCCAACCATAGATTTGTTGAGCCATGTCTATTTTTAGCCAATCACCCTTGTGCCATATTCCAATCATGAATGTGGGACTCATAGTACACACCCAAAAAAACCAACAAGCGTGGATGCCATTGGAGTTCTCCACCTATACTGTGAGGAATTTGAGTGTCTCCTAGTATCTTCGGCTTTACTACAATCCACAGTCTGATCCAGGGATCACTAGGCCCTACACTGAGACATACTCTTTAGGCTTTACCATACATCCCATCCACAAACTACTAGGCCCAACAAAGAGAATTCCACCTCTTGGCTCTATCGTATATCCCGTCATTCACTGGCAAGGATTTGTAAGCCCACTGCGGCACACAATTTCGCTTTACCTCAACACACATTTTGATTCAGTGGTTACTAGGCCACTGGCTTTACCATGTTCCATAGTCTGGTTCAGGGACCACTAGGCCATGTGTTTGTCAATTCGGAGATCCACCCCACTCAACTTTGAATCCAATCCAGACATCCCACATTAAACGAATGTGAGAACCCATCCAATCAAAGCTATCGTGAAATGGCAAGGCTAGGATGAAGAACACTGTCACACCTAGAAAACCCCATGCCATGATCGAAAGAACCATATGAAATCCCGTGTATTCCAAATATGGCAAGGAAATTACCCATGCAAATCGATACCTGTAATGAATCCTATTGTAGCTGCTTGATCATGCCTTTCCCTGTTTGATCTTCACTTCCTCTTGCTTTCTTTGCCTTTCTTTCTCTAATGCCAAAGTGCTCCAAGAAAACTCTAAGTGTCCAAGAGTATGAGAAAGTGAGAGAGAATAATGAGAGATCCCCAACACTGAAATGACAAGAGGTTACCAATTGATCCTTAGAAGCCTTTTTATGAATATTGCCTCTATTTTCTTCATTTTCCATCATTTTCCTCCTCACATGAAACTTGTGACCTTTCATGTCCTTTTTCTCCTAATTTCCATTATTTTCATAAATGAATGTGCCAGGAATGCGATTTTTTCTTTCCAAAGTCTTAGCCATTGTCTTTGCCAATTTCCTTAGCCATAAACAACCAAATGAACACACCCTAGTATGTCTTGCCCAACATTCAACTTGGAATAAGTGTCCCATTGACCGCGGTTATTGTTTTTGAACCTTTATTACATGGAATTTTCACCAAGTTTGTTACAACCCCCCCCGGGGGACATCGTCCTGAGTCTCAATGACACATATACCTCAGCAACCCGCTGAAAGAAGATATATTTTTCATGGAGCTTTATAAAATACCTTGATGTAGTATTTATAATGAAAGATCTGCTCAAAACAAAATGTCATGAAAACATACCACATATTGGAGCTTTATAACATAGCTCACTATAGTATTTACAATGATCATTCTATTGAGTCCCAACCCACATGACATCATAACATCATGAAAAAATAACCACATGATAGCATAGTAACATGACAACATAATCTTAATGACATGACACCCATACCACATAATGGAGCTTTATAACATAGCTCATGGTGGTATTTACATCCATATACATATGTACATATAGAAACATCACCAACATATATATACCAAAAACATATACCAAATCATATGCCAAACATATATCAATACATACCAAACACCATATCTAAGCATATAGTAAAACACCATATCAAAGCATATACCAAAACACCATATCAAAACATATACCAAAACACCATATTAAATCTTCTTTGCCTCAACTGGAAAACAAGGAAGGATACATAGTCTGCATCTGATCCACCATCTCCCATGTAGCTTCATCGAGCCTAAATTGTGTCGATGACACTTTAACTTGCTTTATTGCTCAGTTTCTGAGCATGATCACCTTTTCCTGCAATAAACACTGAGGCTCTAGTTGCAATTCTCCATCTGGTTCCACCTATAATATAGACCAATCAATTACATGATCAACATCCTTAACATACTTCTTATGTAATGGCACATGTAAAACATCATGGACTTACATTGTCGGAGGTAGTGCAAGTTGATAGGCTACTAACCCAATCCTCTCAATGATACTAAAGGGTCCAAAAAGCCATAGTGTGAGCTTGGCACATGATCTAATCCACAAGGAGTTCTTCTTCAGTTTGATAGGAAAATACACCTATTCCCAACCTGGAACTCCTTCAAAAACTTGTTCCCATCTGCATAGCTCTTATTATTATCCTGTGATGCATTTAGATTCTCCTTGATCACCTGCATTTCCTATTCCATTTCTACCAACATATCTAGTCCAATCAATACCCTACTAACCAGATCACTCCAACTACTGGGAGTGTTACAACTATGCCCATACAATGCCTCAAAATGACTCGTCCTCAATGAATCCTAATAACCATTGTTGTATGCCAACTTTACCAATGGGAGATACTCTTCCCATTTGCATTGTTAAAGCATCACATACATCCTCAACATGTCCTCCAAAATCCTGTTGACCCTATCTATCTGTCCAACTATCTAAGATGATAAGTTGTGCTAAAGGCCAACTATGTGCCCAAACCTAAAAATAACTCCTTCCAAAACATGGAAGTGAACTTTGCATCCCTGTCTGACACAATCATATTTGGAACACCATGCAATCTAACCACATCTCTAATAAATACATGTGGCACATCGCTAGCTGAGAATGTAGACTTCAATGGAATGAAGTGTGCAACCTTTGTTCACCTCTCCACAATGGCCATGATGGAATCATGTTGTTTCATTGTCTTCAACAACCCTGTGATGAAATCCATGGAAATAACCTTCCATTTCCACTTTGGAATCACGATCAGCTATAACAATCCACCTAGATGTTTACACTCTGTTTTCCCTTGCTAACAGTTGAAACCTCCTGCCACAAACTCTGGTACACCCTTCTTCAATTTTTAGCCAATAGTAGAATCTCTTCATTGCTTTTAGTGTCTTCTAATAACCTAGGTGACCTGAATATCATTTTGCATAAAACTCCCTTAATATCACCTTCTTGAGCTCACTATTATCTAGTACATATATCTTATCTCAGAACTTGATGAACCCATATACTGTAAGCAAATAATCCATACCCTGTGCACCTACACCTACACCTATACCTGTACCTGTGCCTATACATGTACTTCTCCCTATACCTCTACCACTACCTATACATGTACTTGCACCTATACTATCACTTGTACCAATACGAGCATCTTGCTACAACCTATACACAATCTCCATATACCTGACATCCTACTGACCTACCTGCAAGATCCTATCCTGTAGGTTTGTCCCATAGGATCTCATAGCTTCCAAATGATGTACCTGTATCCATCCGTTGAGAGAATCTGCCACCCTGTTCTCTTTACCCTTGATGTACTTGATCTCGAAATTAAACTCGCTGATCATGGGGAACCATCTACCCTACCTGGCATTCATATTCAGCTGGTCAAACAAATACCTCAACCCAAAATGATCACTCATAAGTATAAAGATCCGGCCAATAACATAGTGTCTCCACATCTTCAATGCATGTATAATCATTTCCATCTCAAGATCTTGTTTTAGGTAGTTCTACTCGTGCTCGTTTAGCATCAAGGACTCATAGCATACCACTTGTCCACCCTGCATAATGACTCCACCAAGCCCTCCCTTGCAACAATCTGTGCATATGACAAATGCTTTGTCAGGATCTACAATATGTAGAATTAGTGCATGTCTCAACAACTACTTAAGTTTCTCAAAGTGAGCCTCACACTCCTCCGTTGATTCAAACTTCTTACCTTTCCTTTGCAATGATGTGATAGGATAAGAAATCTATGAGAAGATCCTAATGAAACTCCTATAATAGCCTACCAGACCGATGAAATATCTCACCTCATCCACACTCTTAGGAGCTGCCCTCTCCATGATGGCCCTTATCTTCTCCTAATCTATTGCAATACCCTCCTTGGAGACAACATGTCCTAAGTAGTGTACATCAATCTGAAAGATACTACACTTATTGAGCTTAGCATAGAATTGATGCTCCCTCAACAACCTCAAAACTGATTCTAAATACTTGGCATGCTCTTCCTCATTTTTAGAATATACGAGTATATCATCAATGAACATAATAACAAGCTTATCCAGATATGGACAAAAAACACTATTCATTAAGCACATGAATGTAGATGGAGCATTAGTTAAACCAAAAGGAACAACAACAAACTCATAGTGCCAATACCTGGTCTTAAATGCAATTTTGTAAATGTCCTCCTCTTTTGTGCGTACTTGATGGTATATGGATCTTAAGGCAATCTTCGATAACACTCTTACTCCCTTTAGCTAACCGAACAAGTCATCAATCCTCTACCAAGGGTACCTGTTCTTGATAGACACTTTGTTAAACTACCTATAACCAATGCATAGTCTGAGAGTGCCATCTTTCTTCTTCATGAACAATACCAGTGCACCCCAAGGTGATACACTTGGCCTAACTCGACCAACCCAGGTGTGCTCATCTTGTAAGGTGCTTTTGATGTTGGTGTTTCCCCTAGCACTAACTCAATAGAAAATTATGCCTCCCTGTGAGGTGGAAACTCTGTAATATCCCTAGGAAATACATCATGAAACTGCTACAAAAATGGGTACCTTCTCAACACATTGGCATCCTCAACCTCCTTTCCCTTGTCACTAGAAATGTGCAATGCAAATAGCTTACACCCTTTACTATGGCTATTGTTTCCTTGCATAGATGTACCATCCTAACTGATGCAAATTTCTTCTTACCCTGTAAGATTATTGGTTCCCCATTGTCATAAACACACTGAATAACTTTGTCATAGAAGTCTACCTTGGTTCTATGAAGATACAACCAATCCATACCCAACAACATATTATATGATCCTAATAATAATACATTTAAATGTGTTGCAGTAGCCATACCATTCAAATCAAATACAAAATCTCTTAACTAGTGATGAACTCACTTCCTTTTAGCTATAGCCAACTGCACTAACCAAGACTTTACATGCAATTCTTTACTCAAACCACACTTATCCATGAAGTTAGAGTTAACATATCTATAATTAGATCCTGGGTCAATCAAAATAGAAATAACTTGTTCACAAAGCTTATCGTCCATCTCAATGATAGAAGCTTGGTGTTCTTCCTACGTGTTTTCTACTTCTGCATAGATACGTGGAATAACCTAACTAACATCCCCAATAGTTTGTGCCTTCTATGCACTGTATATCTTAGGAATACCACCCTAATGTTGCAAAAAATCTTTCCTAAGGAGTTCTTCACCACATGTCCAACATTACAACCGACTAGTGCCTTCACCTTTATGGTGTTGATGTTGTTGTGACCCATGTCCCTATCTAGTTGCATTAACCTTCTTTTACAGTGGCATATTTTCTTTCTCGTTTTCATTCTGAGGTTTTATTCTCTTAGGCTTCCATTTACCTATACATTTTTATTTTCCCTTGCATCCATTCTCAAATTCATTCTTACACTTTGATTATTCATAGTAATGCTTCAATTTCCCAATGACTTCCTCAAGTGGCCAAGGCTCATCATACTTAATCCGATCTCTAAATGCTAATAGAAAACCACTGACAAATATTTGAACTTTAGCCTTTTCATCAGTAAGATATGGTACATAGTTCAATAGCTCCAGAAACTTAGTCATGTATTCTTCATTTGTCATTGATACCATTTTTAGCTCATAGAATTCTTTAGCCTTGATATCATAGCACCTCTCTTACAAGTACTTCTTGAAAAGCCTCTTGAGCTCCCACCAACTCAAGTCATATGTCCTGATGTCTCTAACCCACTTAACATCTTCCCACTAGATGTATGCTCTACCTTTCAAGCTGAAGATATCTATTCTGGCCTTCATGTTATCTATGTACTCATGCAGCTCAAATAATTTATTCATCCTCAGTATCCAAGCCTTTCCTTATTCTAGCTTCTTCACATCTCCATAAAAAGTAGGTGGTTTTTCTTTCTTTAATTCATCCGGAAAGTATACCCTATCATTCTTCCTATAAAGATGATAGCGATGACGATCATGATGCCTATGAGAACTAGAACTAGAATAGTACCTGTACTCATCGCCCTTCCTATTCGGAGTGTCCAACAACCTGCCATATCTCACTGTGGCAGATCTATCTGACCTGTGTCTATGAGGAGACTTACTATCATATGACCCATTAGTTCTATCCTCATGACCATGGTTGATCTCATGTATCCATTGCCGCTACAAATCTGACAAACTCTGAAGAAGTATAGCATTAACTTGTGCTTATTTCTCTTATCCCTATATGATCTGGTCATTATCTTCCTTACAACTCCTCATCTCTTATTGCAATGAATAATATGTCAGATAAACCAAATCACAATAAATTAATGTACCTTACTATAGCTTGGGAAGGATACCTTGTCTTCAAGATCACCAAATTAGCATGATACATGTATAAAATAAGCATAACAACATATATACATTCACAAATAAATGTATCAACATATAAACATCACTCTAGTTAGGTTCTAGTCATTAATGCAAGTTCATATCAAAAATGCATGTTATGACCTCATGCATGGCAAAAACCATTACTCCATTGTAAAAATTTCTAGATGCAACCAACAATACATGAGAAATGCCTAACCAACTACAACTACGCATAAACACATGTAGTCGAGCATAAGTGATCAATTCTTGTAATCAACCTACAAGACTAATACATGTAATCAAAATATTCAAGAATGTAACCTATCATACAAGGATGTAAGTAGGTTAAATAAAATAAACATCTAAGCAACAGATAATCCATATGAAACTAGTCACATACTCATGACAAATGCATTCCAAAAAATCAACATCAATTTCTCCATGAAACCAGACTACAACCATAATAAACCATCAACAAATGCAACAAGGACATGAGATGCAAGTGTAAGAGACACACATGAAACTGAGATGCACGCATGACCCACACACTGCCTATCTAGTTTGATGGTTGAACCATGCTCTCATACCCCTCTGTAACACCCTCTTCCCACATATACCCAAGTATCTAGCCAACCGGGGTAAACATGAGACGAGAGGCTACTATGATTGAATTTGACCTCCTATGTGACCTTAAGGAAGTGGAATCAATAGAAACACCACACATAGTCATCCAACATCGACTTCAGAATCCTCAGGAGACATTTCAGCCACTCATACAGTGTGTCCCTGGGTCCCACTAAGGTTCTGGACATCTAAGGCCTCAGTCGCTCCCATGCTATAAGAAAGAGAACATTCAGAAACCCAAAGTCACTCTCACAAGCTTTCCTTCGAGTAACCAAAGACTTAAATTACTAGTTTTGTGCTAGCGACCCCAAGATTTAAGCCACTTTTTTAGGCTCGAAGCCCAAGTCACTTCCCAGAATGGAGTGATAGCTTAGAACCAGTAAAAGTACAGGGAAACAATGATGCAAAAGAAATAAGTTGAACAAGACCTTAAGCAGGCCCTACTAGCCATGACATGCATTTTGTCAAAGATATCGTCAACATGTAACCTACATGCATAAACAATAGAATTAAGTGTAGGGATATCACAATTATCTGAGGATTTATATCAACCATTGTTCCCTCATGTCATTTGTTTCACTATCATCTATTAGTTCATAGACAAATTATCCATTCATATACAAGTAAAAACATGTTGAGATCCATACATAGTTTCTTTCATAAAAC
>APFE030720190.1:0-14025 GCA_000404065.3 Pinus taeda
TCGAAACCGCTTAGAAAGTCCATCCATCGCGCTTGTCTAGCATTTAAGGTAGGCTGGCTGAAATAGTTGGTCAAACTATGGTGGTCGGTGAGTAACAGAAATTTCCTGCCCATAAGATAATGCCGCCACATCTTTAGAGCATGTATAACAGCAGCCAGCTCTAAGTCATAAGCAGAATATCTTTGTTCATGTTCTTTTAATTTGCGTGATTCGTAGGCAATCACTTTACCTTCTTGCATTAAGACTCCTCCCAATCCTTCCTTACTTGCATCTGTACAGACCACATAATCCTTCTTAGGATCTGCTATACAAAGAATAGGTGTTGTGGTGAGCAAATGCTTCAGTTGCTCGAAACTTTTCTGGCAATTTGGGGTCCATTGGAATGACTTTCCTTTCTTCTGTAATGAGGTAATGGGAAAAGCTACTTTGGAGAAACCTTCCACGAACCTCCTATAGTAACCAGCCAATCCCATAAAAGATCGGACGTCTGCTACGTCCTTTGGTACGGGCCAGTCCATTATGGCCTTTATCTTCTCCAGATCCACTGCAATTCCCTCTTTTGTGATTACGTGACCCAAGTACTGGATTTCCTCCTTGAAGAAGTCACACTTACTAAATTTCGCATATAATTGGTGCTCTCGGAGGGCTTGCAACACTATTCGAAGATGTTCATAATGTTCTTCGATTGTACGTGAATATATTAATATGTCATCAATGAATATCAGCACAAACTGGTCCAAGTATGGATGAAATATGTTGTTCATTAAGCACATGAAAGTTGCAGGGGCGTTGGTTAGCCCAAATGGTAAAACCACAAATTCGTAATGTCCATACCTGGTTCTGAAGGCTGTCTTAGCGATGTCCTCATCCTTAATTCGGATTTGGCGATATCCTGATCGCAAATTGATCTTGGAGAATACCGTTGCGCCTTTCACTTGATCGAACAGCTCATCAATCCGAGGTAAAGGATACTTATTCTTAATGGTTAACTTATTCAATTGTCTGTAGGCAATACACATTCGGAGAGTACCATCCTTCTTCTTGACAAAAAAAACTGGAGCTCCCCATGGAGACACACTAGGTCGAATGTACTCCTTGTCTAGTAACTCCTGCAATTGCATCTTTAATTCTGTCAGTTCAGGAATACTCATTCGGTAGGGTGCTCGTGATACTGGTGCTGCTCCGGGTACCAGTTCAATGGTAAAGTCTATATTTCTCCGTGGTGGTAGTCCAGGGATTTCCTCTGGAAATACATCTGTAAATTCTTGGATTATAGGTATACTAGTCAAAGAAGCTGACTTATTTTTGGAATCTGCATATCCCACCTGAATAGCATAAACTTGACACCCTTTCCGTATATTTTTTATCAGTTGGTTTGCAGTTATCGGTCGAACTTGCACTGGTTGCTTTATTCCTTGCATTTCTTTCCTGTTTCCTTGCTGGTCCTGGTAGTAAATTATTTTGGTTTTGCAATCCACTAATGACCAGTGCTTCTCTAACCAGTCCATTCCAATCAGGATGTCATAGGAGCCAAGAGGGAGTACGTTCAGATCAGCTGTCACTGGCTGGTCTGCTATGGCAAATGAACAATTATTGACTTTGGCTGTTACTCGTCGTTTGGCTCCAGTAGCTAGTTGAACTAGCCAGGGATTTTTGAATTTAACAGATTGTAAATTACATTGTTCCACTACTTTTGGGCTTACATAGCTTAATGTAGCCCCAGGATCAATTAAAACAGATATGGTAAGGTTTGAGATTTTACCTTCAAATTCAACCATGGTTGGTTGATATTCTGCCTGCCGATCTTCAAGAGCCGCATTAATCTTGGGTATACTGCGACCAACCTCGCCTACTGTTGAAGCCTCATGAATTTGAGATAATTGCTCAGCTCCTTTTCGTTGTGGACAATTTTTAATATAGTGAGGTCCTCCACAACCCCAGCACTGCACTGGAGGTCTTGCTGTGCCTTCATTATCTAGCCTTGATTGCTGTTCATTGGCTTTGGGTTCAGTTGCAGTTCTAAACTTAGATGCAGTTCTGGGCACAAATTTTCTATTTACTCCTTTGCTATGTCCCTTACTTCCATTACTGCGATTTCCTTTGCTGTTTACTGCTGTCTTAAAGTTTCTCTTCTCATTCCATCTTTTGTTAACAGTTTCCCCTTTCTGTTTACTTTGTTGATAACAGATTCTAGCTTTACGAATTACTTCGTCCATGGACTTTGGATTGTCAAACTCAATCCTTTCTCGCATATATGGTGGCAAACTACTAACAAATCTCTGAACTTTGGCCTTCTCCTCTCTTATATATGGTACGTAACGAAGTAAGGAAGTAAAGCGGGTGATGAACTCGTCCATGGTTTGCTGACCTAACCGCAAATCATGGAATTCTCTCGCCTTTTCATCATAGAAACGTTCTGTTAGATATCGCTCCTTAAAGAACCTTTGAAAATTGTCCCATGTAATATTTTTTTCGGTAACTCCTTTTAGTATCTTCACCTCCTCCCACAATAAGGTGGCCTTTCCTTGTAACTGGAAAATAGCTAGTCGTGCTTTAAGGTTGTTATCATACTCATAAAGCTGAAAATACTTGTTCATATTAATGATCCAGGCTTCTGCTGCTTCCTCCTGTTCTCCATCAAAATGTGGTGGTTTAATTTTGCGGAATTCTCCTTGTAATTCTACTTTTTGTCTTTTTGAGGTTTGCTGGTCAAGTACATTATCAGAGCGTTCCTCTCGTTCTTCTAACCCTTCAGGAGGCATGTGATGATTCTGTTCTTCAGACATCCTTTGCTGTTCTGCACTAGGATTAACTGGTACTTGATTTTGTCTGTCAGACAAACTTTTTAAGATTCTTTCTTGTTCCATTGTTAACCGAGCATTATCCTCCCGTAGACGAGCCATTTCATTCTTCAGTTCTTGCACCGTTTCCAGGATTGCCTGATTTGTAACCCTGGCTTCTTCTCCAAGTTGTACCCACAGTTCTGGGTTATTCTCTAGACCAGGTATATCCTGTCCCATTACAGTTCGTCGTGTGGTGTTTTCTGCTCTCCTCATATTTCCGTCTTCAAACCTGGATCCTGTACTATGTGCAACAACAGAAAGATATGTTCAAGAATATTATCAGTAACCACTACTTACTATAAATTTTTTTTTTTTTTTTTATTCCACACAGTGTTCTTATCTGTCATTGTGATTCTACCCAGAGGCCACAGGGCTGTATCTGGGCTCTGATACCATATGTCATAATCCAATCTACGTGAATATCCAAGTAAAAAAAAAAATTATTTTATACGCGACTTATCAGATGTCAACTACCATTAAGCGCATAAATTAACTTATCTTTTCACAACATATACATATATTGTTTAATAACCCGAGTATCAATTTATGAGTTACATAGACTGTTAACTGGTGCTACGTTGAAGTGGCATATTAACCATGCCACTTGGCATGACCGATGCCACCTGTCTCTCACATTTAATCGGAGGATGTATCTCCCTATCATTCGGACAGTACTGATTAGACTCCTCGGGATTTCCTAGGATACACTGCCGGTAAACATCCGCGGTGATAGCTGTGATATTAAATGCTCCGAAGTGACTTGCCGCTACCTCAGGATCCTGCTGCAACGAACGCTCCAGATCCTTTTCTGAAGATCTACGGTGATCCGCTACCTAATCTGCCTTAAAGGGCTCATTTAGGGTTTGGGGGTTTCTGTTTGAGCGCAGTTTTACCTTGCTACCATGATCCGCCGAGAGCGGTTCTCACTGTTCTCTGGGCGGCCTTATTAGTCTACAATGACTTCAGCTAATAGCTTTTGCTGCCTGTGTAAGGAGACTCGCTGGAGCCATAATACCACCAACACTGTTCGGCAACCTGAGGTATATGAGTTCTGAGTTCTTTTACATTCTTTTCTCTGTTAAAGTTTAATTCTTACATGCTGGTTAATCGAGAGGATCGGATTGATAATGCATTAGATTTTCCTTTTTGTTCCTTTTGCTACAGAGCACCGAGCATGGGATTCAGCGTTGACAGGGTTGGACGGGTTCTGTTTCACCTCCATTGCCAGGTAAGTACCCTAACTACGGCTTAACATTGCTGGTCCTAATTTGATTGTCAAAACCCTGAACCCGATTTTTATTGTATTGTCAGGAGTCCCTTTTACTCTCTATGATTGATCGAGCCTTGAGGCCCTTCGACAGCATTAAGCTACTGGTTTCTTGCAGTTGTGACATCCTGCATTTCCTCTCATGTCATTTGTATTTTTGTTCTCGAATCTATTCGAGCAAGTAGCTAGGTTCTGTCTTTGGTCTACACAGACTGTAATGTTATAAATTGATTTGAAACCCTTGGGGTTCGATGTACCTTTTACTTTGGCACTATTCAATGATGCTATTAACAGTTTATCGCGGTTCGACTCTACTGCTTTGCATCGTTAACTATTTCCAAGGTTAAGCGATCTGCTCTTGTATCATGGATAATTTATATGGCTGTTTGTTATTCTTTTGAGGGTTTCATGTGTTTCTTTGATCGCATTCGCGACTCTGTATTAATACTTATGAATTAGTTCTGAGTAATTTATTTTCAGAAGTGCATGCCGCTTATATTTATCAAGGATACCCGCCTGAATGTCGGGTTGTTTCTTTCTCACGTCATTCTGTAGAATATATCTGCCGGTTAATACTTATTTCATTTCCAGGCCTTCTTTTCTTAGGAAGAAAATGTTTACGACTTACAGGGTATGAATGAATAAGTTTCCCTCTAATACATTCCAGGTCCATTGGTAGTTTAATTTATAAGGAACGACCTGGGGATTTCCGTTACTCTACATATATATGCTCACAGGTTAATTCTTTTGTACATGTATTTACCAGACGTTTCCGTCTCGGTTACCATGGGGTATTTCTGTTATTTTGTTCATTCTTTGATTTTCTGAAGCGTGCTATTGGTTCCAACTACCTGTACATTATAATAGGAGTCTGCACGCACAGAAACTAACTAGCCCCTCGGCTTTAAGTCTCGCAACTCTATTTTTAAGGTCTCCATGTTTGTCTATAAATTAATTGATATCTTGTGAAGGAACCCAGTTCCTAATTCAACAGCTTCCTATTGATTGCATAGTCCTATTGTTTCATTTCTCACTTAGCCGTGATTTTTGCAATTAGCAGACGTAACCTTGCTTTATACGGCTATAATCCTTAAGATGATATCGATTGCTCTCGCACATCTTTGGTTTTGTCCGACAAGGATTTGGACTGAGCGTTGTTCTGATAAATGGTTGGTCAACAAACTATACATTCGGTTTACCTATCTCATTATATGTACATTTCTATATCTGTTTCTTTTTTTTAAAACTAATTTGCAAGTACAGGTATCATCACCTGCAGTATTGTACCCCAAAGGTACATTCATAGTTTTAATATCCTGCACAGATAATAATCATACCTTCACAATCTACTTATAGACTTACAAATTACAGCTAATATTACTCTATACAAATTTACTATAAAATTTCAGTCATAGTTAATATTATTCCTCATCATTTATTATGAGGTCCTATTTACAATCAATACCAACTCTGTCAGATTCTAAAGGAACAGGGTATGTAATCATTAAACACTGTAAATAAAATGTACTCACCTGTATTAAGCGTGCTTAGTCTCTAATACCCTCCAATCTGGAGAAACTCATTAAAGCCTGTTATCCTCCCAACCTCGAGATCAGTCACCCAGACCTGATTCTCTCCCCCAAGCTTATTTGCAGGCCACTGCCTTTGCAAAGTGGTACATGCTAACAGCGATGCAAAATGCTACACAGCAGTGCCTGTACCATCTGGTCCTCACCAGACATAGTACCCCTTGCCTTAGTCTGCTTTCTCTGTCTTCCTGTCTGTTCCTCAACAGCCCAGGTTTTTCCCCTTTTTCTTGTTTCCAATACTCTGGACAAGAAAAGGTAGTTAGGGCTGCCCCTTATTAATGGGCAACTGTTTCTGTTAATTAGACAAGCAGTAGTAAATAACTTTTCACAAAAAGACTATTTACTATATCATTTAATCCATCATTTAATTCCATATGTTTCCAGAAAAAAAAACATAAGTAATAGTTCCAGTTTTTACATTCACCCAGCATAGTAATTTAGAAAATTATTCCTATAACTGTCAGATCATTACATCTCCTCCCCCTGAGATTGGACACCGTCTCGGTGTCTTTCAGTCACAAACAGATTTGGATATTCTTTCTTCATCAATTCTTGGTCCTCCCAAGTGGCCTCTTCTGGCCCAAAATGCCGCCATTGAACCTTAACTTGGGTAATAACTCGTTTCCGCAGCTGCACTTCTCTCAGGTCGAGAATGCTCAGCGGTTCGACCAGTATTTCTCCTTCCGGTTCGACCTGCATCACACAATTCCCGAATTAGTTTTATTCTAAATGGAATTCTTGCTGAAACCTTAATATAACATTAACCCCACCTGTATATCCTGCCACCGGATTACATGCTTAGGATCATACACATACTTCTTTAGAACTGACACATGAAATACATTATGGACCCGGATGTGGCTTGGCAAGGCCAGCTAGTATGCTACCGGTCCGACCCTTGCCAAAATCTGAAAGGGTCCACAATATCTGGGTGCCAACTTAGCACAACCAGCCCACTGCAATGTACTTCTCTTGGCTTGAATCCGAATATACACATGATCCCCAATCTGGAATTCCTTAAATCTTCTTTTCCGATCAGCGAAGTTCTTTTGTCTATCCTGCGCCGCCTTCAAATTAACACGCACTTTCCTTACCATGTCCTCCATTTCTTTAAGCATGTCGAGTCCTAAACTTAATTTATCCTCAGGCCCTCCCCAACTGGAGGGTGTACGACATTTTCGTCCGTACATAACCTCAAATGGACTCATTTGTGTGGAGGTATGATACCCATTGTTATACGCAAACTCCACCAAGTGTAGATACTCTTCCCATCGCGTGGGTTGTTGCATTACATAAGCCCTTAGCATATCCTCTACTACCTGATTCACTCTTTCCATCTGTCCATCAGTTTGTGGGTGGTAGGCTGTGCTGAAGTTCAACTGAGTACCCAAATCTGTAAACAATGTCTTCCAAAAAGCTGATGTGAACTTCACATCCCGATCGGAGATTATTGTTTTTGGAAGACCATGCAATCTGAACACATTCTGCATAAAGATGTGAGCAATTTGTGCAGCTCTGAACGTGGATTGTACTGGTATGAAATGCGCAGCCTTGCTTAATTTGTCCACTACTACCATAATGGAATCATTATTTTTCCTTGTTCTAGGTAACCCGGTGATAAAATCCATGGAGATGATTTCCCATTTCCACTCTGGAATGGGTAAGGGTTGTAACAGTCCTGTTGGATGCTGATGCTCAACTTTAATTTGTTGACATTCTAAACACCGTGCCAAATATTCCACAATGTTTCGCTTCATTCCTGGCCAGAAGTATTCCTTCCGGATAGCTGTTATCATCTTTTGATAACCCGGGTGGCCCGCATAATGACTGATGTGAAATTCGTCCATGATCAGATTTTTAATTCTGCTTTGATTGGGCACATATATTCTTCCTTTGAAGTAAATTAATCCAGCGTCATCTGTTGTATATTCTTGTTGACTGTCCTCTTTGACAGCTTGCTGTATTTGCTGTCTTAGCTGCTGATATTCTGCATCTTGGTCTGAAGTTTCTTTTATTATGTCTAGAAAGGGGTTTTTCCATCCACTGATGGAAACTTCATACAAACTTTGTATTTTCCTGCTTAAATCGTCTGCTACTCGGTTTGCTTTTCCCTGCAAATTTTTTATATCAAAGTCGAAACCGCTTAGAAAGTCCATCCATCGCGCTTGTCTAGCATTTAAGGTAGGCTGGCTGAAATAGTTGGTCAAACTATGGTGGTCGGTGAGTAACAGAAATTTCCTGCCCATAAGATAATGCCGCCACATCTTTAGAGCATGTATAACAGCAGCCAGCTCTAAGTCATAAGCAGAATATCTTTGTTCATGTTCTTTTTACTTGCGTGATTCGTAGGCAATCACTTTACCTTCCTGCATTAAGACTCCTCCCAATCCTTCCTTACTTGCATCTGTACAGACCACATAATCCTTGTTAGGATCTGCTATACAAAGAATAGGTGCTGTGGTGAGCAAATGCTTCAGTTGCTCGAAACTTTTCTGGCAATTTGGGGTCCATTGGAATGACTTCCCTTTCTTCTGTAATGAGGTAATGGGAAAAGCTACTTTGGAGAAACCTTCCACGAACCTCCTATAGTAACCAGCCAATCCCATAAAAGATCGGACGTCTGCTACGTCCTTTGGTACGGGCCAGTCCATTATGGCCTTTATCTTCTCCGGATCCACTGCAATTCCCTCTTTTGTGATTACGTGACCCAAGTACTGGATTTCCTCTTTGAAGAAGTCACACTTACTAAATTTCGCATATAATTGGTGCTCTCGGAGGGTTTGCAACACTATTCGAAGATGTTCATAATGTTCTTCGATTGTGCGTGAATATATTAATATGTCATCAATGAATATCAGCACAAACTGGTCCAAGTATGGATGAAATATGCTGTTCATTAAGCACATGAAAGTTGCAGGGGCGTTGGTTAGCCCAAATGGTAAAACCACAAATTCGTAGTGTCCATACCTGGTTCTGAAGGCTGTCTTAGCGATGTCCTCATCCTTAATTCGGATTTGGTGATATCCTGATCGCAAATCGATCTTGGAGAATACCGTTGCGCCTTTCACTTGATCGAACAGCTCATCAATCCGAGGTAAAGGATACTTATTCTTAATGGTTAACTTATTCAATTGTCTGTAGTCGATACACATTCGGAGAGTACCATCCTTCTTCTTGACAAACAAAACTGGAGCTCCCCATGGAGACACACTAGGTCGAATGTACTCCTTGTCTAGTAACTCTTGCAATTGCATCTTTAATTCTGTCAGTTCAGGAATACTCATTCGGTAGGGTGCTCATGATACTGGTGCTGCTCCGGGTACCAGTTCAATGGTAAAGTCTATATTTCTCCGTGGTGGTAGTCCAGGGATTTCCTCTGGAAATACATCTGTAAATTCTTGGATTATAGGTATACTAGTCAAAGAAGCTGACTTATTTTTGGAATCTGCATATCCCACCTGAATAGCGTAAACTTGACACCCTTTCCGTATATTTTTTATCAGTTGGTTTGCAGTTATCGGTCGAACTTGCACTGGTTGCTTTATTCCTTGCATTTCTTTCCTGTTTCCTTGCTGGTCCTGGTAGTAAATTATTTTGGTTTTGCAATCCACTAATGACCAGTGCTTCTCTAACCAGTCCATTCCAATCAAGATGTCATAGGAGCCAAGAGGGAGTACATTCAGATCAGCTGTCACTGGTTGGTCTGCTATGGCAAATGAGCAATTATTGACTTTGGCTATTACTCGTCGTTTGGCTCCAGTAGCTAGTTGAACTAGCCAGGGATTTTTGAATTTAACAGATTGTAAATTACATTGTTCCACTACTTTTGGGCTTACATAGCTTAATGTAGCCCCAGGATCAATTAAAACAGATATGGTAAGGTTTGAGATTTTACCTTCAAATTCAACCATGGTTGGTTGATATTCTGCCTGCCGATCTTCAAGAGCCGCATTAATCTTGGGTATACTGCGACCAACCTCGCCTACTGTTGAAGCCTCATGAATTTGAGATAATTGCTCAGCTCCTTTTCGTTGTGGACAATTTTTAATATAGTGAGGTCCTCCACAACCCCAGCACTGCACTGGAGGTCTTGCTGTGCCTTCATTATCCAGCCTTGATTGTTGTTCATTGGCTTTGGGTTCAGTTGCAGTTCTAAACTTAGATGCAGTTCTGGGCACAAATTTGCTATTTGCTCCTTTGCTATGTCCCTTACTTCCATTACTGCGATTTCCTTTGCTGTTTACTGCTGTCTTAAAGTTTCTCTTCTCATTCCATCTTTTGTTAACAGTTTCCCCTTTCTGTTTTCTTTGTTGATAACAGATTCTAGCTTTACGAATTACTTCGTCCATGGACTTTGGATTGTCAAACTCAATCCTTTCTCGCATATATGGTGGCAAACTGCTAACAAATCTCTGAACTTTGGCCTTCTCTTCCCTTATATATGGTACGTAACGAAGTAAGGAAGTAAAGCGGGTGATGAACTCGTCCATGGTTTGCTGACCTAACCGCAAATCATGGAATTCTCTCGCCTTTTCATCATAGAAACGTTCTGTTAGATATCGCTCCTTAAAGAACCTTTGAAAATTGTCCCATGTAACATTTTGTTCGGTAACTCCTTTTACTATCTTCACCTCCTCCCACCATAAGGTGGCCTTTCCTTGTAACTGGAAAATAGCTAGTCGTGCTTTAAGGTTGTTATCATACTCATAAAGCTGAAAATACTTGTTCATATTAATGATCCAGGCTTCTGCTGCTTCCTCCTGTTCTCCATCAAAATGTGGTGGTTTAATTTTGCAGAATTCTCCTTGTAATTCCACTTTTTGTCTTTTTGAGGTTTGCTGGTCAAGTACATTATCAGAGCGTTCCTCTCGTTCTTCTAACCCTTCAGGAGGCATGTGATGATTCTGTTCTTCAGACATCCTTTGCTGTTCTGCACTAGGATTAACTGGTACTTGATTTTGTCTGTCAGACAAACTTTTTAAGATTCTTTCTTGTTCCATTGTTAACCGAGCATTATCCTCCCGTAGACGAGCCATTTCATTCTTCAGTTCTTGCACCGTTTCCAGGATTGCCTGATTTGTAACCCTGGCTTCTTCTCCAAGTTGTACCCACAGTTCTGGGTTATTCTCTAGACCAGGTATATCCTGTCCCATTACAGTTCGTCGTGTGGTGTTTTCTGCTCTCGTCATATTTCCGTCTTCAAACCTAGATCCTGTACTATGTGCAACAACAGAAAGATATGTTCAAGAATATTATCAGTAACCACTACTTACTATAATTTTTTTTTTTTTTTTTATTCCACACAGTGTTCTTATCTGTCATTGTGATTCTACCCAGAGGCCACAGGGCTGTATCTGGGCTCTGATACCATATGTCATAATCCATTCTACGTGAATATCCAAGTAAAAAAAATTTTTATTTTATACGCGACTTATCAGATGTCAACTACCATTAAGCGCATAAATTAACTTATCTTTTCACAACATATACATATATTGTTTAATAACCCGAGTATCAATTTATGTGTTACATTGACTGTTAACTGGTGCTACGTTGAAGTGGCAGATTAACCATGCCACTTGGCATGACCGATGCCACCTGTCTCTCACATTTAATCGGAGGATGTATCTCCCTATCGTTCGGACAGTACTGATCAGACTCCTCGGGATTTCCTAGGATACACTGCCGGTAAACGTCCGCGGTGATAGCTGTGACATTAAATGCTCCGAAGCGACTCGCCGCTACCTCGGGATCCTGCTGCAACGAACGCTCCAGATCCTTTTCTGAAGAACTACGGTGATCCGCTACCTAATCTGCCTTAAAGGGCTCATTTAGGGTTTGGGGTTTCTGTTTGAGCGCAGTTTTACCTTGCTACCATGCTCCGCCGAGAGCGGTTCTCACTGTTCGCTGGGCGGCCTTATTAGTCTACAATGACTTCAGCTAATAGCTTTTGCTGCCTGCGTAAGGAGACTCGCTGGAGCCATAAGACCACCAACATTGTTCGGCAACCTGAGGTATATGAGTTCTGAGTTCTTTTACATTCTTTTCTCTGTTAAAGTTTAATTCTTACATGCTGGTTAATCGAGAGGATCGGATTGATAATGCATTAGATTTTCCTTTTTGTTCCTTTTGCTACAGAGCACCGAGCATGGGATTCGGCGTTGACAGGGTTGGACGGGTTCCGTTTCACCTCCATTGCCAGGTAAGTACCCTAACTACGGCTTAACATTGCTGGTCCTAATTTGATTGTCAAAACCCTGAACCCGATTTTTATTGTATTGTCAGGAGTCCCTTTTACTCTCTATGATTGATCGAGCCGTGAGGCCCTTCGACAGCGTTAAGCTACTGGTTTCTTGCAGTTGTGACATCCTGCATTTCCTCTCATGTCATTTGTATTTTTGTTCTCGAATCTATTCGAGCAAGTAGCTAGGTTCTGTCTTTGGTCTACACAGACTGTAATGTTATAAATTGATTTGAAACCCTTGGGGTTCGATGTACCTTTTACTTTGGCACTATTCAATGATGCTATTAACAGTTTATCGCGGCTCAACTCTACTGCTTTGCATCGCTAACTATTTCCAAGGTTAAGCAATCTGCTCTTGTATCATGGATAATTTATATGGCTGTTTGTTATTCTTTTGAGGATTTCATGTGTTTCCTTGATCGCATTCGCGACTCTGTATTAATACTTATGAATTAGTTCTGAGTAATTTATTTTCAGAAGTGCATGCCGCTTATATTTATCAAGGATACCCGCCTGAATGTCGGGTTGTTTCTTTCTCACGTCATTCTGTAGAATATATCTGCCGGTTAATACTTATTTCATTTCCAGGCCTTCTTTTCTTAGAAAGTAAATGTTTACGACTTACAGGGTATGAATACATAAGTTTCCCTCTAATACATTCCAGGTCCATTGGTAGTTTAATTTATAAGGAACGACCTGGGGATTTCCGTTACTCTACATATATATGCTCACAGGTTAATTCTTTTGTACATGTATTTACCAGACGTTTCCGTCTCGGTTACCATGGGGTATTTCTGTTATTTTGTTCATTCTTTGATTTTCTGAAGTGTGCTATCAGTTCCAACTACCTGTACATTATAACAGGAGTCTGCACGCACAGAAACTAACTAGCCTCTCGGCTTTAAGTCTCGCAACTCTATTATTAAGGTCTCCATGTTTGTCCATAGATTAATTGATATCTTGTGAAGGAACCCAATTCCTAATTCAACAGCTTCCTATTGATTGCATAGTCCTATTGTTTCATTTCTCACTTAGCCGTGATTTTTGCAATTAGCAGACGTAACCTTGCTTTATACAGCTATAATCCTTAAGATGATTTCGATTGCTCTCGCACATCTTTGGTTTTGTCCGGCAAGGATTTGGACTGAGCGTTGTTCTGATAAATGGTTGGTCAACAAACTATACATTCGGTTTACCTATCTCATTATATGTACATTTCTATATCTGTTTCTTTTTTTTAAAACTAATTTGCAAGTACAGGTATCATCACCTACAGTATTGTACCCCAAAGGTACATTCATAGTTTTAATATCCTGCACAGATAATAATCATACCTTCACAATAATCATACCTTCACAGTCTACTTATAGACTTACAAATTACAGCTAATATTACTCTATACAAATTTACTATAACATTTTAGTCATAGTTAATATTATTCCTCATCATTTATTATGAGGTCCTATTTACAATCAATACCAACTCTGCCAGATTCTAAAGGAACAGGGTATGTAATCATTAAACACTGTAAATAAAATGTACTCACTTGTATTAAGCGTGCTTAGTCTCTAATACCCTCCAATCTGGAGAAAACTCATTAAAGCCTGTTATCCTCCCAACCTCGAGATCAGTCACCCAGACCTGATTCTCTCCCCCAAGCTTATTTGCAGGCCTCTGCCTTTGCAAAGTGGTGCATGCTAACAGCGATGCAAAATGCTGCACAGCAGTGCCTGTACTATCTGGTCCTCACCAGACATAGTACCCCTTGCATTAATCTGCTTTCTCTGTCTTCCTGTCTGTTCCTCAACAGCCCAGGTTTTTCCCCTTTTTCCCCTTTTCCTGTTTCCAATGCCCTGGAAAAGAAAAGGTAGTTAGGGCTGCCCCTTATTAATGGGCAACTGTTTCTGTTAATTAGACAAGCAGAAGTAAATAACTTTTCACAAAAAGGCTATTTACTATATCATTTAATCCATCATTTAATTCCATATGTTTCCATAAAAAAAAAACGTAAGTAATAGTTCCAGTTTTTACATTCACCTAGCATAGTAATTTAGAAAATTATTCCTATAACTGTTTGATCAT
>APFE030720191.1:0-25088 GCA_000404065.3 Pinus taeda
GTTTATTATTATTATTATTATTTGTTGCAGGGTCTGTGTCGATGCTCGACTAACAACCTAGTCCTATTATGTGCAAATTGATAGTTGATTTTAAAGTTTTCGTTATAATGAGTCAAGTTGCCCCCATAATGTATCAATTTCATGGTTGGTATTTAAGTTTTAATTACAATCGGTCGAGTTCCCATGCAGTGCATGCCAATTTGATGGTTGATTTTTAAATTTTTGTTGGAATGTGTCAAGTTGTCTTAGGCTAAGATTTTAAAATTGCTATACATTTATAATTTAAAAAAGAAATCACTCTTGGTATAATGACTATTTCATTCAGTTGTTCACTTTTAAAGTTTTTTAGTCATAAAATTTTTCCATAATGTCATGCTTGAAATATTTTGAAAACTTAAGGTTTTTTTGTAATCATAATTTTTGGTTTTAATTCTATGATTGAAAAATTGTTTCGAAGCCATGATATTTTATCTTTAATTCTATGGTTGAAAACAGTGATAAATATTTCTTTTTTAGCACCATGACTGAAAATTGTTGGAATTTGAAGTTTTTTCAAAGACGTGATATTTTATAATTAATGTCATGCCTAAAAATCGTTGGAATTTTAAAGATTTTCAAAGACGTGATATTTTATCTTTAATTTCATGCTTGAAAATCATTGGAACTTTAAAGTTTTTCAAAGTCACGATATTTTATCTTTAACGTCATTATTAAAAAATGTTGAAAATTTTCCCTGAAAAAAGACGTTATTCCAGGATGAACATTTTTTGTTTTCAAGGTGTTTTTTGCACTTAAAAAAATGGTTTTTACTGCTACTTTTTAAAAATGTTGAAATTTACCCCGAAAAAAATATTATTCCAACATCAACGCTTTTCATTTTCAACCTTGTTTTTTTCATGTTTTATGGGTTTTTTTTGCTAGAGTTCTCATTTTGAGGTAATAGTTCTCATTTGATTGGTAACATTTTTTATTTTAAAAATTACACATTTTAGACTAACTTATGTTACATGAACGCACACATACCTCTTGATGTGCGGAAATTTGCAAGGACACACATTTCATTTAATGAAAAATTGATAAATTACATGACATTAATTTTTTTTTTGCAAAAAATATCATTAGGACAACAACATAATTCTCCACAAATTGTCTTCTTATTCCGAATCAAAATTTGCAATGCTTATATAAATTTTGAGGGTTTCGATTCGAAAAAATAGTTAAATTTTGAAATTTCAGCACCAGTTTTGGCCCAAAAGTGTAACCCATCTTCATGCATTCGTCTAAATTTCTAGTAAACTAATAGTGTCATTCTTACACTTTCTTCTCTCAACTTCTTTAAGTTTGTTCTTAAGATAAAACTATTTTTTTTTAAATTTCCGCATTATATTTTCAAATGTTGTATCTTTGGAATATAATACTCTTCATGTAAAAATGATTACTTGACTATAATTAACAACAAACATAATCCCTTTCCCATTTGACTCTAGATTTAATTTCTCATTTTTTGCAGCTTGTTTCTATGATATTTTGAGTTGCCTAAGCAACTCCTCAACTTCCCTTGTGGACACACTAGTAGGTTCCATGCCTTTTCAAGCTTCATGAAGCTATGATATGAGAATTATTTCTCTCTTCAACAATCATTACCTAGTTATTTCAAAGATGTTATATTCTCATTTTTCCTTTTTTTTATTGAGGGAAATTTTAATTTTACCATAAATTTAGGGATTAATTGAACTACAAAAACTAGTATTTACTTCAATGATATGTTTAGTAGATGGTTTCATTTCCTAAATATGTGGGATCTTCACCCTTGTTTATTTCTCTTAAACAATCTTTTATATTTCTAAAATCCTCACTGTTATTTGAGCTCTCAACTTTAGAATCTCTTCTATAGTTAATATTATTTCTCCTCACTATTTTCTTCATCAAAGAATTCACGTAGAGGATGCTAATATTGTTTCTCCTCACCATTTTCTTCCTCCTCAAAAAAAAGATCATTATAAAACCTTCTTAAACACACACATATATATATTTCTAATAGATGTCGTCGCCACTTTCTTAATATTAGTAGTTTTTTTTATTCCTAAATACTCTACTAAACAACCATAAAATTGTTTTTTAAGTGTTTTCAATTTAAAAAAATAGTAATATATTTAATGCATAGCATCGTACATAAATATTTTATGTGAATGTATTCGATAATTTTCTATTACTAACAACTCCTTTAATATAGTTTTCCAAGAAATTCAAATTACTTCCAATAAAGAGAATTCTCCTATATGATCAAGATACTTGGGAAAATTCTTATCCTAAGGAATCCAATAACATTTAATTGTCTTAGACTCCTAAGATTTTACAACAATGCGAAAGTTCTTACAACAAATCACACTTCCACAATTTAAAATGGGTCATGGTTTGAAAATTATAAATGTTATTCCGATTTTAACTAAGTGAGGGCATTGTAATAATGTTAGACTTCTCAACATTGACATGCCATTTATGTATTTAGGTTATACTTTCCATATTTTCATCTGATAAGGCGAGGAAGTCCATTTGAGTCATCCTCGATAGTATACCATCACCAATAGTTTCTCCATTACTTTCTAGTTGTACATTTTGAGATGGATTAAACCAATGATAGTGTTAAAGCAAGTTATTAAGTTATTATCATTTTTTCAAATTAGTTGTGCAATTATAGGTCACAAACTATTATAAATATGTAATATTTCTCACGCCATGAGGTAGATACTATAAATATTTACATGCTTTGCTCTAATATCTAATTTCTTTATAAATATTAACATGTAGTTATAAGGAAATTATCTTATCCTAAATATGTTAAGGTTAAGGATCTTAAGGCATGGGTAAAATATGGATATGGTTTACTGATGGGATGTATATTTAATTCAATCATACTAATTATTCTAAATAAACGACATTTTTCAATCATGATTTTAAATATCTCTCACTTAAAGGTAACAATTCAACATGACCCATTATCATTATTAGTTTATATTTTTTTCCTTTTAGAATATGGGATCTTAGTCATTAATAGTATGTATATTTGTGAGCTTTTTATGAATAGTAAAAAATAAATCAATTTGTTTTATCTCAATAAAATATTGTTGCATCCATAACAATAGTTTTCATTCATGGGTTTTAAACATTTACCCACATGACAATAGAATTTTTCTTCTTGTTAGCACATTGGGATTTTCAATTCACATAGATCATGCATCCCATGATATATGGTTTTACAATCAAAATCTCTAATCATCAATTTAATCAAAAAATGATCTATTAAAAGGTTCATGTAATCCATATCACAAGAATGTAGAATTTCCTGTAAATTCACAAGCTCATATAATCTACTAAAACAAGAGACAAGAATCTACTTCTACTCTTTACAATGGAAGCACATAAAGATTGAGCAAAGCAATAACTGACAAGAGGAATAACATCATTGGCACATAACACAATAAATATCCAGGGAAAGCCACAGCTCAAAACCCCACTATCTGTATTGTATTATTCGGAAAATCAAGATGAGATTACAATGATTGTTCTCACAAGAACAATCCCAACACTCAGTAAAATCAATATCCCATCTCACAAGCAAGCTCAAGCCAAATCCAGGCCTCTTCTATGCTCTCCAAGCTCCCTATTTCCTTGTGCCATTGGTCAAAGAATTCGGATGACTACCATATGCTCTGCTCAACCTTGAGCTTAACCTGCATAAGTATTTCCTATCCTCCACTTCATGACTTCCTTTGGCCAATACTTAGCCAAATTTCCAAGCCTCCAAGCTTTTAATTCTTTGCACGATTCTTGAGAGAATTAGCCCGTATTTAAAGGGAAATTCCTCATCCATAACTACACAATCCCTTCTAGGTTTAGCTCATGATTGTATGCACCATCTCTACAACTTAGAAAATTATACAACAAATAGTACATTGTCCCTGCACTATAGTCTCAACCGGGTCTTTCTTAGAATTGACATGCATGAGTTTCTGATGAGGGAATATTCAGTTAATTGGAGTAGCACTAGTTGAGTGCACTAATGCATCAACTGACTGTTAACTCACTATTAGTTCCTCAAACAGTTTGGAACTAATTTAACTGGACTTAACTTAGTAAACTGAAAAAACCAATTACCGCTTATACTTAACTCATCATGGACCCATATAATATAGGGAGAACATATACATGACTTCAGAAAGGCTTATAACTTGAAATTCCTAAGTTAACTAAGTCAACTCACTCTAGTTAACTATTACAAGTTGATATGAGAATAAAATTCAATTTTAATTCTCAGTTTAATTCAAGGACAAATTAAACTGGAATTTATGGATCCTATTTTTACCATTTCTTGTTGCTATTTTCAACAAACAAATGGGTCACCATTGTAGATCTTATGTTCATATTCTTACATCTTTCTTACAAGCAATCCGTCTCTTTCCCTCACCTTAATCTCCTTGTCAATTTTCATCAATTCTATCTTATAATTTTGGAGCAGCCATGCATAGGATGCTTAATTATAGATTGACATCCTACTTGCCAAGTGCCTTGTAATTTAGTTATAGACAATTATAGAGGTTGATGATCTTTGACATACTTTGGAGAGACCATTCCCACTACTCTAAAAGTTGTTGCTTGGCATCACCCTCTCTACTACTACATATTGTTAGGGCTTGAACATGAGCCATCAACTTCGTGATGCATCATCTTAACCACTAAATCACGATGTAATAGAGAATCATTGGGATATTAATGATTTTTGGTTTAATAAAACTAGTAACCATGCTTACGATTATTCTTGTAGTTAAACTCAAATAGAAGAATTATGATTTTTAATGCGAAAGATCCAAGTTCACATAATATAATAGAAAGTATAAGTTTTCTAACTACCATTTTTATACCCCCCAATCAAGGTGCAAAAATAAGGGTACGAGTGGTTGTTACACAATGAGCTCAAGATACAAAGCACTACTGCTACCAATGTGTCCCTCATGTAATTCATTAATATCCTATATTGGAACTCTCACTCTCCAATACACAACATATCACATTAATTGCATTTGTGTGGAGGATGTTTGTAGAACTACCATGGATTTCACCTTAGTGAAGCTTCTTGGAAGCTTGCAATTCCCATTTTCGAAAATGTTGTTTGGATGTTTCTGTAGATTACCATGTTTTCATCCTATAATTTCTCTATGTATAATTGGAGGTGGATCATCAAACTTGGGCCTTCCTTTTACCCTTGCCTACCTTGGAATTAGGGAAGGAGCTATCTATTTCATTCTTTGGTTCAAACGACATGTCACTGGGTGGCTTCATTTGGTTCTTGGTAGGAATTTTCTGTATCACTCATTATTGGTTCATTTTTTTCTTGATCTTATGTTTCTTACTACACCTATGATGAAACACTAGAGAGCCCATTTTAGATGAGGTAGACGAGGAAAAGGGAATGTAGGTGGGTTTAGGGTGCATTGAAGCACTAAATCTTTAGCTCGTATCTACCATTATCACATGCCACCAAACATTTAGAGTGAAATTTGTGTGAGAGATGAAGAAGTTTAGTAATGGTGAAAAAGTAATCTAAACCCAAACATGATGGATGACCTGGCTACATGGACCTTGAATACATGTAGAACCAGAGAATATAAAAATCATTATCTCCACATGGTTATTTTATATTGGCATATAAATCTCTCAATAAAATGGTATTGGCTAACATACAAGAGTCTAAAAACAACATTTTATAAAAATTATAATGAAGTAAAAAAAATTCTTCTTAATGTGGAAAAAAGTTAATGTGGAAAAAAGTTATAATAACTTAAGTTGAAATCACCCCTAAGTTTATCAAATTCACCCTCCAACAAACATTCCAACCATCCTATTAATTGAGATACTTTTCTATCTACCTATTTTTAAGTCTTAATTCGTTAATTCTATTATGATACTACATTTTCTAGTTTACATAATTTCCTCTATAATTATACTTCTAGTAACTTTCATCTTTTTATGCGATAACAATACTTATCTTGTTATTCGAGTTGTCAGATTCATCCCAAAATTTTATACTCTCAACTAGTTTTCACACGTGACCACTCTTATTTGTCTTCGACTCTCGTAAATAACCAATTATTCATCTCTAATTTAATTTCTCAAATAAAAATCAAAAATAATTATTCTCTTAAATTATTTTATACTCTATTTAATTAAAAAATAAATTACTATTAATATATAATCTTTAAATGATATAAAAAATTAATAAAATCATATAATAAAATATAACTGCTTTATTTTATATCTTAACATTAACTTTGATAATTTTAACATATTTATTTTCATAATTTTAAAACATTTATAAATTCAAATATAAAACTATGATCTCTATCTCAAACTAGAAGTTTAAGTCTTAATTAAAATATGCGAGTCTTAATTAAAATATGCAAATATAATGCCTGTATGCACGTATGATGATTTTGATCCAAAATAACGTTTATAAAGTCGCACAATGTTATATTTTTATTATAATTTTAGAGTTATTTTTAGTGTAATTTTTTGGATTTTTCAGTGCTAAAATTCAGTGGAAAAAATTGAGGTGAAATTTTGATTTGTGTTATTTAAACTGGTTTTTGATTGTATATATAGATTCAACACTCTGAAAAAATTTGAGGGCACTTCTATTACTATTGTGATTTCAATAAATTTTTCCCAGATTCTAGAGAAATTAGACCAGAAAAACCCTCCAAAAATATCCAAAAAAATTTCACTAAAAACAACTTATATAATTTTTTTATGAAATAAAATAAAATATACACTATATGACATTAAAAAAATATCACTATTTAAATTTGTTCAATACTTTTAGTTTTGTCTCAAACAACTCAAAAAGAAATATAAAAGTTGTAATTATAATTATTCCATCACTATTTAAATGTGTTCAATACTTTTAGTTTTGTCTCAAAACCCACTTCAATAAAGAAAATAAAATGTAATTATAATTATTCTTATTTAAGAAAAAATTATAATATTTATATATATAGGATATAATATTGTATATATATTGAATTGGAAAAAACACATTCATATAGAGTTAATGATTTCAAATTAACCCTTAATTAAAATATGCCCATGTGATGATTTCGACCCAAAATAATGTCTGCAAAGGCATGCAATGCTACGCTCTCCATCAGATAATTTTTATGGAATGGTATAAATTATACACCACGGGGATTAAAAAATATCACTATTTAGATTTCACCGATATTTCTAATTTTGCAAGAAAATAATTGATGCAGAAATATAAAATTTAAAATTATAAACATTTTAATTTACATATTTATATATTAAATTGAATTTCTATAAAAACCCATAAATATATAAAATGATAAATTATAAACATTTTAATTTAACCATATTTATTTATATTAAATTGAAATTTCTTAGAAAAACACATTATTGTAGAGTTAATGTGAAACTTTTTTAAGATAAACATTATAAATTGGAATCTATTTTGAAGATAGACAATAGCTTATAAGATAGAAATATGACTTAGACAATGATTTAAACCAAGTAGGTTGAAAGAAATACTTTAAAATCTTAGTTATTGAAATAAAATATTTTTTTTTGTATAAATTTTAAATTTGGATGATAAAAGTCCGCATGGGGTAGTTCAAGTGGCACTAACCGAGGAAATGAAGTTTGGGTTCGATTCTTGCTACCTTCCCGGAAATGGGGTGAATAACGGACATGTAAAAACTCGAAACTGAGAGGGTCCTACCGAAGCTTACAAAAAGAAAATTGGATATGGGGTGAATAACGGACATTTAAAAACTGGAAACTGAGAGGGTCCTACCAAAGCTTACAAAAAAGAAGATTGATGATAAATAAAAAAATTTGGAAGATATGATAGTAAAAAATATAAATAATTATTGTAGTAATTTTTTTACTTTATATATATTTTTTTTTAATAATATAAAACAAAATTATGAGAAATTCATGAAAGAGTACATGGAATTGAATTGGAAAATATATATTGAGAAAAGTAATCTTTGGTATGAGAGAATATGCATATATGGTAATACATTTTGTCATAGATTTGGTGTAGAATTTGATTATTTTTATGACACATATGTACACATCCATTTTGTTTTTAATCCTAACATTGTGCAGATTTCCCATCTATGTCACCACCCATTTTATTGAGAGAATTTATTCATAACATCACATGTCCAAGGCTTAATGAAACAAGATATTATGAAAAATCTTATTTAGATGGGAGATGTTGGTATGGAATTTTTTTTGTGAATACTCTTAAACAAAAAATCTTCCTTTGTAATACCTTTTACTGACAAATATATTTGCATGTGAAACATGAGCAATGCATATTTTAAACAATACTTCAACAATCCATCAACCATAAACAAGAAGCAAATAACCATGAAGCAATCATAACACAAAACATGATAATGGAGTTTGTCCAGTGTGGACCACGTCTTCAGGCCTTGGGTAAAGATTAGGGAGACAGGTTCATTAGTCTCTACAAAATATGATGAGTAGATGGAAAAATATTTGTCAACATAAGGATGAAACTTTTATCTTGAGTGACATATCTCTCAAAAGAGGCATTCCCCTTCAAATAACTCTCACTCACAAGCCATTCTCCTTCAGAATGACAAAGGAATCATCTATAACAAAAGTGGCATAAATGGATTTTCACACATAAGTGTCATAAATGGACTTTCACACATAAGTGGCATAAAAAGGTTATCTCACACAAGGTTGCAAAAAAATGGACCTCTCACATACAATGACACAATAATGCATTAATATACCTCCCAATCTAACAACGACTTGGAAATCGACTGCTCCAATGCCAAAACAGGTTGCACCATTATGTTCCTTGCTAAAAATTATGAAATTTGAGTATAAAGTTAACCTTGTTCTAAAACTGTCAAATATGGGCCTCCATGGAATCTAAAAGATTCCTTGCAAATTCTTGTGTCAAGGTTCCACTACTCAACATTATGCCTCTAGAAAATGGGTTGTTGAAATCTGAAAAATATATGCACCATCAAATTCTTGGCGAAATTTCAGTTCAAATGAGTATAAACTTGACATATTTTTGACACTGTCAAAATTTGCCCCCTAAGGAATCTAAAAGATTCATCACATATTCCCTACATCAGGATTGCACCTCCTTGGTCTGCGTTCCTGCATAAGGTTTCCATTACATCATTAGTCTTAACCTCTATGCCTAGATCCATATGGCTAGTCGAATGGTAAAAATTATAGTTCTTTAAAGCCCATGGTGAGTGGATTTAACATAACAAGTTGTTGGGTCGTTGGTTAGATGATTGAGTGGGCTAGTGGAGGTCTCAGGGTCAAGTCCAAGGGCCTCCCCTGTATAGCACATCTGTTGTTTTATTTTTTTCGCTAGTGTTTTATTTATGTGATGGGGTCACCCATTTGATAGGCCAGCCAACTAGTTGGTTTGGTTCGATTCTTTTCAACCCTCGTGTACTATTTATTATAGTGGGTCATTGGGTGGCAGTTCCACCAATGGCGGCCCACCCCCATTAATATATATATACAACTTGAGAGGGCATAATGGTTAACAGCATGTGTTTCCTCCTAAGAGGTCACAGGTTCAAAACTAGAGGGGGGTAGAGTATGTATGCCTTCGTAGAATTAGAGGTCTCTTTGTGGAGGTGAGTCGCTTGTCCCACAAACAAGGGGGTCTCATACACCAACTTGGTGTTTGGCTTGGCTGTGACCTTAAAATTGGATAATAATAATAATAATATATTCGAATAGTCGGGTAGCAGGGTTGGTGGCCCGCTACCCTTTATTAATTATTTTTTATTTTTATTTTTAAAAAACAACATGTAAAAAATAATGGCCATAATTTTAGGGGTTACCGAAAAATTTAAACATTCAACATTTTAACTAATTTTGGTTTCCATTAAATGCCAAATTATTGCTCGGTTAGCTACAATCAAATTTAGTGGATTCTGCCTGCCAGATTTAGTTGGACTACCAAATTTAGTGAGACTCCAAATTTATCTGGCTACAAAAGTCTTGCTCTTTTGACTTGAAACTTTGACTACTAATAAATTGCACATACAATGTCATATTTGATTTTCGTCTACCCCGTTGGAATCAGGATAACGAGCTCCTTGATATGGTCATGGTTTCAATCAAATCCATTGACTTTGATTTTTTAGCCTCTCCAGAGCCACCTAGATCATTCCTCCCCAATGAGGAGCTTTTGGTCCTCAAAAATCATAAACATTTTTGCAATATCGATCTGTACAACAGATGCCTCTAATAGGCCACCTTCCCTTTCCTTCTCCTTTGTACTTCAGAACTCAGAACGATGAAAATGACACCTCATATGCAAAATCATAACTACTAATACATGTTCCATTATAAGACAAATCATGACCCAAGCAAACCCCATACTTTCTAAGAGTTTATAGTACACTCATGGTCAAGTTTACATCAAAATCCATTTCCAAAATTGTCAACTAAAAGGCCAAAAGTGTCACCATGTTGCATTCATAAGTGATGGCAAACACTTCACCACTTTTACAAAAATACATGTTCTATTATAAGACAAATCATGACCCAAGCAAACCCCATACTTTCTAAGAGTTTATAGTACACTCATCGTCAAGTTTACATCAAAATCCATTTCCAAAATTGTCAACTAAAAGGCCAAAGGTATCACCATGTTGCATTCATAAGTGATGGAAAACACTTCACCACTTTTACAAACAACCATAACATGCTATTTAGAAAATGAGGCCAAGATCAACTACTTATAAATCCTTATTTATTAACCAACCAGATTAATAGGTCTTCTTCCTAAAGCTATTGCTCTTATTGAAAAACTTCATTCATTGGTTCCTTCACAAGTTCTTTCTAGTCCTCCTTTCATCACTACTCTGGTTGGAGCTCCCAACATGTGGCTCTCTAGTGTCCAACCTTATTGCAATGGCTATAAAAATTCTTCTTCCTCTTAAATTTCCTGACCTTCTTCCTATCCTTATGTGGAGAAGGTTCTTCATCTCTTGTCCTCTTCCGTGCTACCATTTTTTTCCAACAATTGGAAACAACATGATTATGCAAACCAAACAATGTACATGTTTTTCTATGCCATAAGTTTTGCTCATCATTATCAATCTACTTGTAATCAAAAGGAACATTAGAATATCAAGACCTTCTATACTGTGATTGGTTGTCTCTGGTGTAAGCCTAGAAATAAGAATGTGCCTTGGCTCTTCTTTTGCAATGTTCATTATCATAGGAAGTTTGTGATGTGCTCTCAGCATCCTCTTTCCTCGATGGTTTTAGAAATGGCTTGGATTTTTTGTTTGAGAAACCCCTTGCTTCTGCTATCTTTAAAAATTATCCTTCAAGGTACCCAATCCTGCAAATCAAGGTCTTCATATATACCTCCAATGGTTGAGTAATTCCTTGGCCATTAATACCAATTCCTCCTCCTTCATACCTCATCTTAGCGAGGAGTCTCATGTCAATTCCTAAAATATGTGTTTGAATGCTACCAATAAAAATAACATCATGAGAAGAAGGAGTTTATTTTACCTTTTATCATATCAGTGATGTTTGGTCATCTTCTTTGGCCATCTCTCCTTTTGTAGTGGAGAATTATCCCATTTGTTCCTCCACAGTCTTCTCTAACATTAACCTCAACTTCCACATCTCTTCCTCTGCATCTTGTAGAAGCCTTTGAAGCTATGCATTCTATGATTAAATGCAATGGTTAATATCTTCCAACTCTTGAAATTTTTCTCGCTTCAATATTTTTCCCATGATGACATTCACAATTTCTGGAAAAATGGTCAAACTACTCTGACACCACTTGATCTAGAAAATTTTTGTGAATACTCTTAAAAAAAAATTCATTTGTAGGAACTTATACTAACACTTATATTTTCATGTGAAACATGAGCAATGCATATTCTAAACCATACTTTAGAAATCCATAAACCATAAAAAAGAAGCAAATAACCATGAAACAATCAAAATACAACATGTGACAACCGAGTTCTTCCATTGTGGACTCTGTCTCTGGGACCTGGGTCAAGATTGGTGAGGCCACTTCATTAGCGTTTGCAAAATATGATGAGTACATGGAAAAACGTGCGTCAAAACAAGGATGAAACCCTTATCTCAAGTGGCATGTCTCTGTAAAGAGACATTCTCCTACAAAGAACTATCACTCACAAGACATTCTCCTTTAGCATGAAAAAGGGATGATCTCTCACAAAAGTGTCATACATGGACTCTCGCACATAAGTGGCATAAAATGGTCCTCTCAGATAAGGTGGAAAAAAAATGGACCTCTCATATACAGTGGCACAAAAATGCATCAACATACCTCCTAATATGACGATGCCCTAAAAATCAGTTGCTCCAATGCCCAAAACAAGTTGTGAAATTGTGTTCCTTGCGAACAATTATGAAATTTGAGTATAAAGTTGACCCTATTATGAAACTGTCAAATTTGGGCCTCCAGGGAATCTAAAAGATTCCTTGTAGATTCTAGCTTCAAGGTTCCACCTTCAAGGTTCAATGGCTCAATGTTCTACCTATGGAAAATTAGCTACTCAAATTTGAAAATCATCTGCACCATCAAATTCCTGGCGAAATTTTGGTTCATATTGTTGGGTGTGGAGCCTGATTATCTTGTTTATTCATAGGTATCACCGCATTGGACCCCATTTCGTAATGTGGTGGCAACACCACCCGTTTATGCACGTCACCAAGGGGTCCAAGGGGGGTGATGGGGATTCTTTAGAGCCCCCCTTGGCGAGGGATCGGGGGCAGTGCCCTCGAAGCTAAAAATAGATGTAAAATTGCCTTGTAAAATGTTGTAATTTCGTAGTCAATCTGGGTCGTTCATTAGGTGGAGATCTGACGGTAGAAATTATGTTTAATTTAGGCTTTTTTGCCCTAGAAGGAAACCCCTCACTATATATGAGGGAATTGTATTGCGGCTATGTAGATATGTATTCTGAGCGAGAAAGAGAGAGGAGATTGTGTGAGAGAGAAGAGGGAATTACAACAGATCTGATCTAGGTTGTATCTCTTCATTTTGTTGGATAATATAAAAGGAAGGATTGACTGTTTCTTCGTGGACGTAGCCCAAATTGGGTGAACCACGTATATCTGTGTCTCTCTTGTTTTATGTTTTTTCGGTGTTTATATTTCTGCAATATTTTATGTGTTCCATTGCTCTATAATATATAATTTTCTAACAACTGGTATCAGAGTCGAAGGTCTATTTGGTTGATAAATTCACAGGAGAGAAGGGTTCCTGGTTTGAGTGGGAGCGATGGTGGAAGATGGTAGGTTTAAGGTCGAGAAATTTAACGGCCAAAACTACCAGCTGTGGAAGATGCAGATGGAAGATTATTTGTATCAGAAAGATCTGTACCTACCTGATCCGGATTTAAACAGGAACATAAAAAATGATAGATATAACCATAAATACAGGGATTCAGCAAAAATAATACTACATTTTATTAATATTAAATACTAAAAATATTCTTACAAGAAGAAATGGAAATAAACTAGCTAGGGCGATGGTAGCTTATCTCTGAGAAGAGATGTGGTGGCTACATGCCTCTAAATTGTGTTACAATGAGGGTCGAAGACCTATTTATTGTTGAGAAACAATGGAAAACCCTAAACATCCAAAAGCCTAACCCTAGGAGATGAAGCGCCAAACTATGGGCCCCATTTGGGTAAATTGGTACATCAACTTCTCAGGGTCGTAACTTTGGCATACGATCTCTGTTTGACGTGCACAATACCTTGTTAGAAAGATCTATCTGAGGAATACAACTTTCGAATATCTAACATTATTACAATACCCATGTTGGCCCTCATTTTCCCCAAAAACGTCATTTATGGTCTCAAAACGACTCCGGAAGTTCAGGACCCAAAAAACATAGTAAATTGTGCTACAATTACGGAAACTAAAAAACTAAAATAGACAGTTGTGGGGGTCCAAGTGGGATAGGAGGGTGGTCACCAACATCCACCTGGATCATTCCGTTAGGAAGCAATGGTCCCCATTGCATTGAGTTCCTCCATGAGATGGGGAAACTTCTGTTGAACTTGGTCCCTCAGACACAGAATGGGATATTCTCGACAGAAAGACACTTGGAACAATATGGCTATGCCTAGAGGCATTGGTAGCCTTTAATATTTCAAAGGAGATGAAAATAGAGGGTTTAAATTTGGCATTGGCAAAACTATTTGAAAAACCCTCAGCCTCAAATAAGGTATTTTGAAGCGTTTATTTAGTATGAAGATGTCAGGAGGTGGATCTCTTGTTAGTCATTTAAATGAATTTAATACAGTGACCAGTCAATTAAGTTCTGTAGGGGTAACTTTTTTTTTTGTAAGCTAGGTTGGTATCTTCCTTTTCTATTTAAAAAACATGTTGGTCCAGATACATCAGTCTGGTGGCCTCAACTTGCCCATATGGGAAACCAAGTCTGTTGGCCACCTAAGTTTGTTATAAGCCATCCAATAACAAAATTTAACAAGTATTTCTATCCAAGCTACATGAACAACACATCTAAAAACACTTAACATACTACAAACTAACATACAAACATCTGAAAAGAAAAGCTAACTGCAAAATAATTAGACAAGAAAACTGTAAAGGGCTAATCCTTCTGGTCTTCTTCATCAGAATCTGCATTAACAGGTGTTGCCGTCGAGTCATTTGGTGCAGGTGACAATTTCTTCAACTAATGTTGGATTTCATCCAGCTTGTTGTCTTGCATTATCATGATGATCTGCAAGTTTTTCATTTCCTTTTTAATATTAGGCATTCCTTGAGCTATCGATGCCACTTCTCGTGCCACCTGCTCCAAAGCCTTAGCTAGTAACCGCTTCAAAACCCAGTATATGTGCAGAGCTTGCCGATACAGTGTCATCCGGCCTCTAGTATGCCCTGGGTCGGGGATAATATCTCCCCATTCCTCCATCTCAGGTTCTGATTCCTCTTCCATTAGATTGTCTTCCATCTCTTGAATTAGCTGCCGAATATCCGCGTCCATCCCTTCTTTATAGGCTCGAGCAACTTCCTGGACTGCCATCCTCATGGTTTTCCTTCCTTTTCTCTGACTTGCTGGCACCGAGGTTGATGGCATGTTTCGGCACTGCTGGCTCTATCGCCCTCTTCCTCCATGGCCCCTTCCTCTGCTTAGGCGAGCCATTTTCGCCTTTATCGCCTCCTGCTTGCAGTAATCAACATCAAAGGTTAGCTTTCGAGGAACTATAATCTTCCCATCAGTCACCATTTCTTTGTCATTTAACCTTCCAGCCCCACTCCAACCACCCCCATTGTTTTGTAGCATCAAAGGACAAAGGAAGGTGGCCAAGCTCTCTGTCATGCTTCCCTCCGCCTGGATAGGGTTCTTGAAATATTCAAGCTAACCCTTTGCCCCACTACTACAATTCCCTGCCATACCTGTGATTTGATCCTTTGTCTTCCTCACCATGCAATCCTCTTACCCGTTCAACCTGAGCCCTTCTCCTGCAAATCCCATATTACCACTCTCTACTACCTTACTATGCAGGGCCATGTAAGAAGTAGACCCGCTCATGCGCTGCCCCTCCTAGCAATTCTCGTCGTTCCCCCCCATCCCCCCTCCACCAAACTAAATAGGCCAGAGTGTAATGCAGGAGGACAGTCAAAGAGGACATACCCGTAATCAAGCTCACCCGCCAAAGATCCTTGCTCCTGCGCTGCACCGTGCTCCTTCTCCCTTCGCTACATATTAAGATTTTCCCCCACCCTTACCACCCTCATATATCCCAGCCCATTTGGCCCATATCCCATCCCACTACCACTGCCACTTCTTACCTCCTCTCTCCCTTCACTTCTTCCACTATGCTACCTTGAAATTCCCGTAGGCATGCAGGTTTCCACCCTAGCCGTTTGATCTCCGGTGAGGATAGTAGGTGGTCGTCCTGGCTGTCCTCTCTCTTGCGCTATCCACTTTTTCATACATTCCCTCTTTATCACTTCGATCGGGGGCCACCTGTATCCGCTATCTTGAAGTCGTGTCTTCATGGAAATCTTGGGCAAGGATTACTTTGAGGGGCTCTAACATAGGCTCCTCTAGTTGGGTTGGCCAGATGCTATCCAGCTTACCTTCTTGTTCGTTACTTCCACAATTTGTGAGGAAGTCCGCTACTCTGTTGCCTTACCATCTAACATGATTGATGATCACCTATTCGAATCTCTTTATAATGGTTTCTAATTCTTGAACCAGGCTTGCCGTCCTCCAGCTTTTTGTAACCTTATCCCATGTCTTCCCATTATTGAGTTTTCTAATCATGTCAACAACTAGTTGAGAGTCTCCTTCTACTTCTAGGTTGTTGTAGCCGTTTCTTATCGTTGTTCTTAGTCCTTGATAGACTGCCATAAGCTCTGCTTCATTATTACTCATAATACCCCCATAGTCTGAGTATACCCATCTTGTTCTGCCTTGGTCATCCCTGAATATGCCTCCGATCCCTGTCGGTCCCGTATTGCCTTTGGAGGCTCCATCAAAATTCAGTTTGATGAAACCTGCCGAGGGACGAGAAAAATGAGTAGGGCTAATGCTGCGTATGTCAAGGAGTTTCCACATCTGAGGTGCTACCATTCCTTGTTCTAAATTAAGCTTATTTAGAATCTGTTCTTCCTCAGGTGTCGTTTGCCAATCCTCTTGACTCCATTTTTCCACTAGAATAGTTTCTCTTATATTACTCAGGGTTATTTTCCAGACCTGCGCTAGAGGCATCTCTTTGTTTTGAAAGATTCTCCAGTTTCTTTCTTTCCATATCATCCAAATATTCATGCCTACTGCTAGACTTCAAGCTCTTCTTACCACCAGGCTCGTGAATTGACACCATCCCCACTATTTAATAGTTTCTTTGATGTTTTGTTGATCTCTATTTGTCCTACCAAAGAGTCTTCTTATTTCCTCCCATTGTTCTTGAGCAACACGACAAGAGTTCAAGAGGTGTTCTTGCGTTTCCTGATCCTGTTTACAGAGACAACATCTGGGGGGACCCTGAATTCCCCAATTTTGGAGTTGATCCCAAGTTAGAATTCATCTTTTACCAACCATCCATAGGAAGTGAGTCACTTTCAGCCACCAATTACCCTTCCATATTTGCTTCCATAGGGGTGTCATGTTATCTTGTTCCTGTTGTGTAATGAGATTGTATGCTTCTTTTATCGTGAAGTTTCCCTTCGTTGAATGCCCCCATCTCAATATATCTAGACCTATTCTAATAGCTATTTTCCTTATATTCATTTCTTTTATATACATTTCTCTGTGTTCCATATCAATATGCCTATCCCATTCCTCTGGATTTTTCCAAGTTCTCCAGGATTCCTCTTGGCGAGCTTCATTCCAGAATTCTCTAACATAGTTAAAACCTTCCTCTTTTTCCTTCTGGCATGTGTCTCTTAGAGCTTGAACATTATATAGTTTCTCCCTTTTTGCCAAGCCTCCTCCCAGAATTTAGCTGAATTTCCATTCCTAATTTCCCAGAAGGCATGCTTGGATATTATGTCTCTGTTTTGGTTGGCCAGATTCCATATTGTCGAGCCTTTCAGGGTTTCCTACAGTCTTAATATTTCCTCTGGTGTTGCTGGCATGTTATATTTTTCTTTCCATATTCTTTTCCATAGGTCTCCCCCTCCCATCATCCATCTCCACCAGAGTTTGGCTCCCATTACTTGGTTCAAAGAGTATGGGTCTCTCAAGCCAAATCCCCCTTCATCTTTACTCTTAACCAGGCCCTTCCAAGATATCAATGCCCATTTTATTTGTTGCTTCGGTCCTCCACAGAGGAATATTTTGAAGATCTCCACAATATTGGTGCATGCTCCTTTGGGGGCAGCCATTGCTGAGAGTTGGTAGATTGGAATCGATTGCAGGACTGCCTTAACCAGTACTACTCTTCTTGCTATATTCACGGTTCTGAAGGACCAATTGGCCAATCTACTAGTAAGTTTTTCAATGGTTTGTTGTCAATTCACCATCTTTAGAGGATTCAGGGATAACAGGGTTCCAAGATATTTTGTGGGCAATTCTCCCGAATGGAAACCTAATAATCTTGTTAAATATGTTTTGACATTTCCGGCAGTGTTAAGGAAATATATACAATATTCCTCTTTATTGATTTGAGTACTAGAGGCGTCCATGAAGAGATCTAGAATATCTTTTATTCTTTTTACTTCTCTGAGAGAAACTGCACAGAACAACATGATATCGTCCACAAATTGTTGGTGTGTGATCGGGAGGTTATTCACCCAAATCTAGAGCCCTTTGATTTTCCTTTCCCTCAATTCTTTTTTGATATATCTTCCTAACCCCTCCGCTGCAATGATAAACAAGAATGGGGATAGAGGATCCCCCTATCTCAATCCTCTAGAGGCCTTAAAGGTTGTGGATGGCAATCCATTCAGGAGAATGGAAAAATTCGGGGTAGAGATCATGGAAAAGACCTATTCTATACATCTAGTGCAGAAACCGAAGGCCGTTGGTACCGATTTAAGATATGCCCAATTCAGATGATCATAAGGTTTAGAGAGCTCCAGTTTGATCATCATTCTAGCTTCTTTTTTGGTTTTCAAAGAATGCACTACTTCTTGTGAAGCTACCAATCCATCCAAAATTTGACGCCCTTCCACAAAACCTATTTGTTCCGAGGAGATAATGCTAGAAAGGATTGGCTTAAGTCTTTTGGCCATGAGAGTTGCAATAATTTTATAAATCACATTGCAAAGGGCAATGGGTCTAAAACCTTTGGGATATTCAGACTTGGCAGTTTTAGGAATAAGAGACAGGAGAGTTGAGTTTAAGCTTGGACATACCTTCTGGTTTCTTCGAGATTCTTCCACCACTTCTAGAATGTCTTGACCCAAGAATTTCCATCCTGCCTGGTAAAATTCCACTGTGAATCCATCTGGTCTTGGAGATTTATTCTTCTTTATCCCTTTCACGATCTCTTCCACTTCCTCCAGAGTTGCTACCCTCATAAGAGCTAGGTTTTGGTCTTTGGTAATCATGCTTGGTATCTCATTGTAGATTCTCCCAGTAGCTTCTCTTCTATCTCCTTGGGGCTCTGTAAGGAGGTATTTGAAATGCCTTACCAGAGTCTACTACATATCCTCATGTTGAGTTAAGCGGAGTCCTTCTTCATTCTTTATAGAGAAGATTTTGTTTCTTTGTCTCTGCTGGATCATTGCATGATGGAAGAACTTCGTGTTCCTCTCCCTTTCTTGTAGCCAGTTCACTCTTGATTTTTGTCTCCAAAGAACCTCCTCCCGTTTCCTTCTTTCTTCAATTTGGCTGATCAGAATCCCTTCCTCTCTAGCACATTCCTCGCTTCTACTTGCTGTTATAATTTCTTGCTAAAGTTTCTTCATTTTCTGGTCTAAAAGCTGTTGGTCTTTGAGGATATTTCCAAATTCCTCTTTATTCCATTTTTTAATTATTTCTTTCAGTTCTTTTAGTTTTAATTGGAAGGTCTACATTATTCTTCTTCCCCTTTGTTGGCTTTGTTTCCACCATTCTTCCACTTTCGTCATGAACTTCTAGTCTCTAAGCCAGAAGGCCTCAAACCTGAATGGACATTTCTTGGGGCTAGCTTTAATATCACATTCCAGTTTAATCGGCCAATGGTCAGAACCCATTCCTGGAAGTATCATTGCTTCTATGAATATGTCCCGGTTTATGATTTGTTCTGATATTAGAAATCTATCCAGTCTTGAGGCAATTTGGTGCATGCCTCCTCTTCTGTTGTTCCATGTGTGAATCCCATTTATCGTTGGTATGTCGACCAATCTTTGTTCCTCAATAATTTCCCTGAAGGCTTCCATATCTGAATCTAATCTTCTTAGGCCTCCTCTTTTCTCCTTTAGGGAAGTGATCATGTTGAAGTCCCCTCCAACAATCCATGGAGTTTCTGGGAGGAGGGTTTGGATTTTTTCCAGGTTCTGAAGGAAGGTCCTGTGTTCTCCTGGTATATGTGGACCACATAATCTGGTGAGAAGGACCCATTCCTAAAGACCCAATATTCCTGAATTTTCCTGAAAGAATCCTAGTTACACTGACCTAATCTTCAAATTGAATCTCCTCTAGGTTCCAAAGAATTGCCAGGCCCACTGTAGATCATATGGATTCCTGACCTATTATCTCATAATGCGGCTTGAATTTGCTCATAATCTCTTTTAATTTTTGTTTGTTGATCTTTGTTTCTTGGATTAACATTATATTGGGCTTATCTTTCTTAAGTCTCTCTTTCAGATATCTCTGTTTTTCCTTACTATTAATACCTCTAATATTCTAGGTTGTAATTATCATTTTAACAGTTTGAGGGGTTGTTGGAATACCTTTGACAGAGGTACGACTCTTCCTAAGTTTACCAACATTTCTCCCACCATTTGGATGGTCTCGCTCATAGGTCTTCTTCCTCATTTTCTTCCTCCCTTCCCTGTGGTACCCGCTTCTGTGCTCTATCTTCCTTGCGATCCTAGCTGTTATGGCTAATTTATTATGACTGCTCCTCTTTTCTCCTTGTATTTTTGGAACATGTCTTTGTATAATTGCTTTTGGTCTTCTGGGATGAATCTTTCATCCAGATTCCTCCAATCGTGTAGAAGTCTCTTCATGACTTGTTCCTCCTCGCTTCCTTTGTCCTTCTGTGGATCGATCTCCATTTGGGTCTGGTCTTGAGGGTTTTCTGATCTTTCCCCTTCTTTCTCTAGTTCCATACTTGTTTGCATTTTATTTTTTCCTTTGTCTTCCTTTATAGGCTCTATTATTTTTTCTTCGTTGTCACCACCTTCTGTCTCCATGTCCTCTTCTTGTAGTATCTCTAACTTATTCTGGGTTTTCTGGGTTAATTCCGTAGAGGGTGGTTTCTAATTAGGTGGTCTTTTTTGGTGTTTTCTCCGGCGAGGAACCTCTTTAAACACTTCATCATCCTCCCCGCTCGTCACTTCCTCCTTCTTGGCGTCCTCCTTTTTCCTTAGATCTGTTGTTTCTCTATTAGCATTCAAAGGGCATGATTTGAAAATATGGCCGTATTCATGGCATCTTCTGTAGTGGAATGGGATGTGCTCATAATCCACTGGTTGTTGCCACACCTCATCGTGATACTCAACTTCGATATAGTTCGACAACGGTTCTGTAATATTCATGTACACATAGATCCTGGCGTGGGACGTATATCTACATCTTCTGGTGGTTTCTGCCACTTTGACAAAAGTCCCCATTGAGTTCCTGATACCTTCTAGAATTTCTAGATCCTAGAATTCAATTGGGAGTCCAAAAAACCTGACCCATATTGGTGCCGCTAACATTTTCTCCTTATCTGGGTTGTAGCATTCCTCCCATTGTCTCATAAAGAGGTCTACATTATTAAAGAAGTAGGGTCCCTCCTCAAAGACTCTCTCTTTATCTTTCAGGTTGGAAAAAATCACTGTAAAGAAGCCCTTAGCCCCTAATTTTAGGTCGATATGTCCCTTGGGCTTCCATCTCTATTGGATCCATTTGGCCAGTTCTTTCTCAGACGGCCAAGTCCCCACAAACTTACAGATCAAGGCGTGATCTTTCATATATCCTCTATATTCTTCAAGTTTGTTGTTTGGGATTACGAACCTAGGTTTTTTCGTCACTTTAGGCAGGCATTGGTTTCCCAACCCTGCTTGCACTTGAGCCCCCATGACTGGCACATCCTTGTTTTGTTTCCCTGTGCCTCCATTTGATCCATTCTTGCTTGTCTCTCTTGCTGCTACATTTTTATAGGAGGGGATCTCCCCCCCCCCACCCGGCTCGGTCATTTCTTTTATCAGTCCCGCCTGTTTTCTTTCTACCTCCCTCCAATCAACCCGAAGCTATCACTTGTCCTAATTTGGTGCAGGTGGCTGTAGGCTGTCCTTGCACCCTGTCCAGGCCTAGGTCCGCCTAAGGAAAACCTTGCCGAAACCCTAACCCTAAGCTCTTCCCTTCATCGCCCTTTTCCTGTCCACTCTGCCCAATTCCAAAAAAAAAGAGTAGGGGTAAATTTTGATTATGAAGTTAGGGCTCTGTTATTTTTGTGCTCATTGCTAGAAAGTTGGAATGGTTCAGTTATGGCCATTTGTAACTATGTCTCTTGATCTAGTACTTTAAAGTTTGATGATGTCGTCGGTGCAATCCTTACTGAGGAAATGCGACGGAAAATCTTCACTGAGACATCAGGGAATGCTTTGATTGGAGAGACTAAGGGAAGAAAAATGGAAAGAGGAAAGCGCCTAGAATATCGCAGTAAGTCAAGGAAAGGCATATCCAAGTCCAGATCGGCGATAGTGTGCTGGAAATGTGGGAAGAAAGAACACCTGAAGAAAGACTACAAGCCTTAGAAGGGAAAAGAAGGAGACACACAACAAGAAAAAAATCATGAAGCGAATGTGACAGGTGATGTGCTGCAAGATCCTTTGATTATTTCGTTAGGAAATATTATTGATACCTAGGTGGTAGATTCAGGGGCCTCATTCCATGCCACGCTTGATATGAAACATTTTCATGATTAGGTTCAAGGTTATTTTGGACAAAGTTCAATTGGGTGATGATAAACCATGTAAAATCATTGGAATGGGTACAGTTTTCATAAAACAGCAAAATGAAAATCAATGGTTGTTGAAGGAGGTAAGCCATGTTCCAGATCTAAAGAGAAATATAATTTCAATAGGGAAGTTGGGAGGTGAAGGCTGTGTAACTACTTTTACATATAAAACCTGGAAGGTCACTAAAGGATCCTTGGTAATAGCAAAAGGAGAAAAGATTGTGTTGTGCTCTGCGAACAACCCCCCATTTCATATCATTTTTTATCCATAAAACATCAACCTATGAAATGGGTCCCTTTAAAGTGAAATTGGTATCAATACTTTTATTGTTCAAAAAGTCCGATAATCAAATGAATGCATTTTATAAAACCCTTTTGAACAAACCCATTTAAAGAAATAAAGTGAAGCTTGGTCATTGCGATAAAGCGATCGCAAGATCGCATATCGCAATGACATAAGAAATATATATAAGTGGCACAAAGCTTTTCACCGATGCGATATCGCAATCGGCGATCGGCAATACTCCATGTACATCTCAAAATGCCCTATGCCATTAGCCCCGATGCGATGTGCAATCGGTCGGCGATCGGCGGTTTATTTTCACTTAAGTGTTGATGCGCTCAGAGCTTTTCACCGATGCGATATCGCATTCGGCGATCGGCGGTATCCAATACACATCATTAAGGCGCACTGGTCATACACCCGATGCGATGCGATAAAGCGCAGTTTTCAATAAAAAGCCGTTAAGTGATGGGATAGCACAATTCATTCATATTTAAAGCTTGATCACTTACATTCACCTGCGCTCAGCCGCCAAAACGTCCATTGCATGCTTAAGAGAATTATTCACCCGAATAACGATATAATGGGCATTTAAAGGATGACAGGTTTTAAACGGCCAATTAATGAGATGATGTCTTAAAATCTTTCTATGGATTGTGTCCGCGCCCATTTTAAAGGCTAAATACCTTATTACGCACCTATTCATATGTTATCATCACTTGCAAGTTTTCATTGTTATCTCTCTGTATTACGCGCAATTGCCTCTCTATGCAGAATTCATCCATAGATAGAACTTTGAGCAAGATGGGAAAGAAATCCAAGAAGACTGCGGGTACTTCCGCTGCACCAGTTGCAGGACAAGCTGCTGTAAACAAGAAGAAGGGCCTAATATCTGATACTACATGCACGGGTCTCACCAGAGTTACTTGGCAAGGCACTTACAACCTAATTGAAGCCGAGCAACCACAGAAGACGGTAATAGAAGCTAGTGTGGATTTACTACGGAAGTCTGATTGTACTCTCAAAGATTTAGCCGACTCTTTCCTTCACAGAATAGCAGCCAGGGAGCAAATTCTCCCATACGTTGTGCGATGGGCGATTGAAGAAATCCCAATCATGGACAGAACTTTCAGCACCAGAGATGGGAGGATTTTCGGATCATTCAAGGTAGATGACTTAAGGCAGATGTATCATTTGCCCGAGCCAGAGAAAATATATAACAAGGCCTTCCTGGAGAAGTTTGCAAACGAAAATGAAATTGAATCCGAACCCATCAAGGATTGGAGACAAAATCCAAACAAGCACAAACACGAATCTTCCGGTAAGTACTCGGTTGATTCTTTGGCTTCTCCTTATTGTTATGCGGGAATAATGATGTGTAGGCTATGGGGATTGCATGACTTTGCTAGTTTTACCATAGAAATGGTTCCTCTTATGGAGGCAGCAGTAAACAATATAATTATGGATTGGGCTACTATTCTCTCGGATAAACTAGCAGTAGCTGTTCGTGATTTTAGAAATAAGACTGTGGTCACTGAAAGGAAAATATCCCCATTTTATTATAGTGCATATATCTTAGACACATTATGTTTCAATTCCGAATTTCCTGTCCTCGGTTGGAGGTGGACTGCACAGGACCCCTCACCCATTCATATATATCACCAAAAATTGTGGAAGTCTTCCTACAAACACCACCTGTATCGAATCTGCAATGGCTTTATGGTGCCCATTTACTATTCCATTTTTGATAAACCCATTCCGAAGATTTCCTATCAAGCTTCCTTTGATTTACCAGCAGTAGCAAGTTGGTTTGGAGAAGAGAAATTTACCTATATTAGAGTTTTCGGCAGCCAAGCCGACCCACATGTTCTCCCTCTATATATTCCAGATAAGCTGCTAGCAAGAGAAATCGTGTATCAGATTATGGCTGAAAGTACTACACAGACTCTCAAAAGGGAAAAGAAAAGAGGCTGGCCCTCTTTTCCCTTGAGGTGTGGTGTCTATACGCTGCATGATCTCAAACATGCAGAAAAGGAAGCCACAAAGATTCAATCTTTAACTCTGGCCACAATCCCAAACAGGGCATTTGATCCAAAGCAAGTTGCCTATGCCGCATTAGAACAGGCCAAATTGA
>APFE030720191.1:31538-69690 GCA_000404065.3 Pinus taeda
ATTTTCTAACACATATGAAGATAAACTTGACATATTTCTAACACTATCAAAATTCCCCCACAAGGAATCTAAAAGAGTGTTCACATATTCCCTGCACCAAGGTTCCACCTCGTCGGCCTGCTTGCCTGCGTTGGGGTTCCAATGCATCATTGGTGTCGACCTCCATTCCCACCTCTTCATGGTTGGTCGAATGGAAACAATTTTAGTTCTTTAAAGCTTGTGGCGAGCGGACTTAAAAAAGTGGCATGTTGGGTCATTAGTTAGATGCTTGACTAGGCAGGCAGAGGTCTCGGGGTCAAGTTCGCGGGCCTCCCCCATATATCACGGATAATTTTTTTATTTGTTTATGATTGTTTTATGAACAATCATAAACAAATTGGTGATGGGGCCTCCCATAGGTAGGCCTGGCTGGTTTGATCCCCGCCAACCCCATGTACTGTTTGTTACAGTGGGTCGTTAGGTGGTGGTTCCACTAATGGTGGCCTGCCCATATATATATATATATATAGCATATCAAAACCATTGACAAAATTTTTAGAGGTTACTGACAAAATAAAAATTCAACTTTTTGACCACTTCTAGTTGTCATTAAGTTCCAAATTGTCGCTCGATTAGTTGCCGCAAAATTTAGCAAATGCCGCTAGATTTAGTCAAACTGCCAAATTTAGTGAACCTCCAAATTTAGTTGGCTACAAAGACTTGAAACTTTGACTGCTAATAACTTGCACATATGAAGTCAGATTTGATTTCTGATTGTGTTGTTGGAATTAAGATGACGAATTGTTCAATTTGATCCTTGTTTTGATGAAATCGAAAGACTTCAATTTTTAGCCTCTCAAGAGCCACCTGGATCACAAGCTCTAGGTGCAATGGATTTTCATTATTGATCCTGTGCATTAATGAAAGTGAGGACCGTCAATTTAGGACAATCATAGTAGCTATGTAGAGCTTCAAATATTCTACCTACGAACTAGATAATGGGAAGGAACGCAAAGGGATTGCATTGGTAAGTCTTAGGTAAGTTAAGGTACTGTTTTTTTCTTACTGTACTTTCATATTCATGATATACGTTTCCTTATAACCAATTTTTTGTGTCATCGAGTACGAGTATGTGATTTCATGAAGGAATCATTTATAGAAATTGACACATAAGTTTAACATGTGCATGTAGCACAATGGAAAAGATCAAAATTTAGAATATGTAGGGACATGGGATTTTAGCTAAGGCAATCCATCACATGTGATTATGTTGCATGGATAACATTTCATTTGAAGATATCAGAAACTAGGGTTTCACTCAGTGAGAGATAGTGCATTGTTTTCACAAAGGGGTCAATTTTTAAAAACAAATGTTGAAGACACTACGAGTGGAATGATTAAGTGGAACTTGGCTAGAAAAACCTATTGGAACTTAAAAAAAAAACCAATTATGATACAAAGCTTGGATATTATTCCCTAGGAATAAATTCTTTGTCTCTAAATGGCCTTAGGAGTGAGTTGCAATTAGGCATGAAAATTGGCGAACCCTTACTTTTTAGAATCATTAGTTGCAATGGATACAAGATCTTGCATTCCATCTAGGGTCAGCACCCACCCATAATTCCATTTCATAGATACCATTTTTTCAATGATCTCAAGATTTAGTGTTTCACGTAGTGATAGATAGTTTACTTTCTGCACAACGAGGTCAATCTCGCAAAGTAATGCCTTAGGCCATAGTGGATGGCATGATAACATGGCCCCTGAAATAAAATGCCTATATGAGCTTACAAAATCTAGTTATACTTCATAATTTGTATTTTATAACCCTAGAGAAAATTCACAAAGTGTCCTCAAATGGCCTCAACAATAAAGTTACAACTGGGCATAAAAACTTGACTACGCCTCTACTCAAGGAATCATTGATTAAATTGGATTATCGAAACAGGGTTATAGCTAGGGTATCCCATTACCCATTATCTATGTTTCATGGATACCATTTTATTTGATGCTCCCTAGAACTATGCTTTCACTAAGTGAGGGATAAAGCAATTTTTGCATAAAGGGATCAATCTTGCAAAATAATGACTCAACCCACTGTGGATGGCATGGTCATGAAAGACCCATCAAAACATAAATATTAAAGCTACAAGACCTAGTTATGTTGAAAATTTTGGATTTGATTCCCTAAATAAAATTCAGAAAGTATCCTTGACTGACCTCAACAAAAGAGTTGTAACTATGTATAAACACTTAATTGAGCCTCAATACGAGAAGAAATAGACTAAATTTGATTAGAAAATAAGTTTCTATCTAGGGGAATCCGTCATATATGGTTCAATTTCATGGATACCATTTTTTTATGATCTTTAGAGCTATTGTTTCACTCACTAAGGGATAGTGCAATTTTGGACAAGGGGGTCAATCTTGTAAATAAGTGGCTCAAGATACTATGGGTGGCATGATCATGTGGGTCCCAAAAAAGCACCTATCAAAGATTATGTAAGCTAGTTATACTACATAGTTTTCATTTTATTCCCTTGAAGAAAATTCACAAAATATCCATAATTGGCCTTAACAAGCGAATTACAACTAGGCATAATTTTTTTACTAGGTCTTGGATGAATGAGTCATCAATTAGATTCAACTTAGGACACCAATTTCTAGCTAGGATCACCCATCAACCACAATTTCATTTCACATAGTAACGTTTGGTTTGATGATATTTGAAACTATGGTTTTTTTCAAATATAGATAATGCAATTTTTGCACAAGGGGGTTAGTCTTGCAAAATAATGGCTTAGGCCACTATGGGTGGCATGATAATATGGGCCCTAACCATTCATACCTATTAGAGCTTACATAATCTATTTATGCTACCTGGTTTAGATTTTATGCCCTCATTATAATTTCACAAAGTGTTTGTAAATGGCTTTAGCAAGTGGGTTGCAACTAGGCATAAAAAATTGATTGAGCATCGAATTAAAGACCCATCAATTTCGTTGGACCTAGGAAACCAAGTTCTAAATAGATTCATCCATCACCTATGATTCCATTTGATAGATGCCACATTATTTAGTGATTTTCGAAACTAAGGTTTCACTCACTAATGGATAACACAATTTTTGCATAAGGGGGATATGATTGCAAAACAACAGATTAGGCCACTGTGGGTAGCATCGTATTTTGGGCCCTAAAAATACACGCCTATCCAAAATTCCATAAGCTACTTGTGCTACATGGTTTGAATTACCCCTGGAGAAAATTCACAAAATGTCCTTGAATGACCTGAGCAAGAAAATTGCAAATATCCATAAAAATTTGATTGGGCCTTGGATTAGTGAATCACCAATTGTGTTGGAATTAGGACATGAATTTCTAGTTAGGAGCACCCATCACCCATGATTATATTTCACGGATATAATTTTATTTATTGATATGAAAAAATATAGTTTCACTCAATGATGAAGAGTGCAATTTTTGCACAAAGGGGTCAATATTACGAAGCAATGGCTTGGGAAATGATGGGTGGCATGACCATGTGGGCCTTGGATAAACACATCTATAGAGCTTACATAAGTTAGTCATGCTACATTCCTTTCATTTTAGCCCCCTAGATCAAATTCACAAAATGTCCCTAAATGCCATAACAAGTGTAATGTACCCCAAAAATCCATACTAAATAAAAATTTGGTGTTGTTAATTTATCTCTATAGACATTTCCTACCATACGAGATTAGCACTTATATTCATTATCAATTTAGATTCCTCGTAAAAGGGTATTCTATTTTCTTGTATGTATATCTATTGATTGCTTGATAACATACACTCCAATTGCAAACACCCATATGTTTCAGGTTTTCCATACTGTCACTCTAAACTCTTAGTCATATCATTCTATGATACATTATATTCCTTCCTATATACTGAATACATCATTAATCCATGTGACCATTCTCTCTCTATAACATTTTACTTTGGTTCATATGACCTAGTAAAACCACTTAAAGATCAAAATTCTAGGGAATTAATTTCCCCATGAAACTTGATTTTGATACAAGCATTTGTAACTTACATATCCTCATTGATTAAAATGTAATACCGCCCTTTTACCTTTGAGTCATGGTTTCCATAGTGTAACTACTCGCACATAGTAATGATTGAACTTCTCTTATGGTGTATCACTATGGTTTAAGTCCATTTCATAGAGTATAATAGTTCAACCTTATTTTTTAAAAACATTAATGTAATAACTACATATCTCAACCCCCTCAAATGGGAAAAGGGTCTCATGGTCATAGTACCATCCTAGCCCTATGGCCTTACCACTTGGCCCTATAACATGAATCCATCTCATCGATGGAAAATGACTTTCACATGGGGTTCCTACTTACACAGTTGAGATCCATCAAATGGATCCAATGACTGGAGCGACGAGGGTTTTCATTTGGCAAAATGAATTATTCATAGGCTCATTTCCCATTTCCTCTAGTGATGTTTCATTCTCCTACTCTCTACAACCATGACTAAAGGATACAACCTCATTTCTATGATTTTTCTTATCGTCTCCTCTTCAGATTTCCTTCACTCCTTGGCCTTACTAGTTAGACTATCTTCTTTGGGAAATCATTTTTGGCTTAGTCATGATGGTTCCTTGTGCAGCTTGATAATGGGTTAACTAGCATGTGGCAACCCAATATGTTGTTTTCCATTTTTATATTTTGTTTCCTTTCTAGAATAGTGTACGTAATTCTAGTTAATGGTATGTTGAGGGTTGTGGTAGATTTAGCGTGAAAACTCTCATTGGTTTTGTAACTTATCTCTAGCTGAGGGTTTTTGGTTTCATGTTGTTGCTCCTAATGTAAATTTCCTTATCAATTCTTCTTTATAAATCAGGCATTGTTGATATTTCCTATACTTGTCCACACCAATGGGTACACCAAGATCTCTTTCTCGATGAGTTTGAGCAGTCCTATACTCCTTGATACTTTTCTTAGTAATATATATTTATTGGTTGCTCTAATATACACATTTCACATTATTGACTAAATTTTCATGATATTCCCTCTCCTATCTAAAGGTGAAAGGGGTTCTTTGGTGTGCGTTAAACATGAAATTTTTGTTTTGACCATCCCTTCTTTGCAGAGAATGAATGGAAATGTTCTGCTAAGATTCTTAGCATACACCTTGGTAGAGTCAATGGCTTTTATAGGTTTGCTTTCAGCCCACATGCTTAGTTAGATTCTTTCCACAAATGTACCATGTTTAATTGTAACCAATGGATTCTTAAGATTGTAAGGGTTTGACCCTCAAGTAGACTACTATTTGTCTATGTGAATATTCCAGTGTGTTATTGTATTTTTACAGAAGTTTCATTTTACTTCTTTTTATGGTATTGTAAAGCCCCTTTCACTATTATGGGAGCATTAACGATTTAATTTTCTTGACAGGAATAAATCTACAATGTTCCACACTCTAGACATGACCCAAAATCCCCAAGTCACATGCTCATAGGTAAAAAATTCTCGATTGTTTTACTCTCTATTCATTTATCCAATGTGTATCTTCTTGTATTTTTCTCGTATTGATGGAAAAATACCTCCTGCAAATAGCTTTGTCAATTCTAGTATACAAGGGAACATTCTTTAGGTAATTAATTAACCCTTATATTTTAATATTTTATGTTTTTCCCGTCAGCTAAATTGGATTCATTAGGTTGACCAAGAATTTATTTTGGTGGTTTTCAGGTTTTCCCATTAGTCCTTCTTTCTTTGGCTAATCTAGCATGCCTTCACTTACTTCCACTACCACATTTGTTGGCATTGTCATGTTGGAAAATGGCATTAGTGTGTTGGAATTGGTGTCATCTTCATGATAATGTGTTGGCATCAATGAGGTGTGTTTCCTGTTCAGTTGGAGTTGGATCCCTAGCTATAGCCAAAGGGTGAGTTATAACTTTGAACGTATTTCTACCTTAGGACATTTACATAGTTACTCTTGAAAATGGCAGAGATGGATAGGGCTTGGAAGGACCTTTCCAATGGTGTGTGGTACTTTGAAAAATATCTCCTGGATCAAAATTTTTGGCTAACCAAATTATATATGTTAAATGGGAAAATAATGCATGGTTTTGTGCCTCAAGGTTCCTTAGAAACCTTAACTTTTTCTAGAGATTCTTTGTTAAAAAACTACAGGCCCTACAACATAGTCAGCATACAATTGGCCGCATATAAGCTTAGGATAAATGGTGCCTTTGGTCCCACAAGGATAGATCACTTCGATGATATTACCCCAAGAGTTCTCAAGAAGGCTCATACTCAAAAATTTGGGTGTTGGCATTATGGCTAGTGTATTAGCGTTGATGTCAACCTACACCATTATCTTGTCACACTATGTCAACTTGGATCATACCATACTCTTGGTAATTGGTTGTAGAGTTATAGTAGGATTTATAAGTATCTATAAAGTTGGAGACTTATGATGATGTCTTGATGCTTGTAAAGAAAGTTGGGCAGGTTTTAGAGATGCTTGCAGAGTAAGTTGGGTAGGTTTTGTAGTGCTGAAGAAATTCGATAGAGTACTAGATAGAGGATCCTAGTAGCACAAATAAATAAGTAGACAAATTACATTATAATGTGCCCTATAGAGAAAGTCACCTACATTATAACCTAATACTAAAGGGTGCGTTACAATATGGATTTCAAGTGCACAACATCTATTTGATGCCATCATAAAAAAATCCTTGGGTTTTCTCAGGGTAACCTTAAGGAAAAAAATCAATAAATGGGCAAGGAGTTTGATCAATTTATGTGTGCAGTATTCTTGAGTTACAAATTGGAACAAGTGATTGCACTAGGGCGTGAGGAGGAGGCTCAAATCTAATTGCTTAATGATAGATCTGAAGGAAATTTGGTTAGAGTTATTCATTGCTTTGTTTTTTCTTTAATATGTGAGATCATTTGTGTACATTGATCAGATATAATAAAGCATTGAGAAATATGAAGATCTAATGGTTTGATTTATGTGTGTTGAAGACTGGTAAAATCAAATCATGAGAGTGAATGAAGGTTTGCGAGTTTTGACATATTGTTTCACTACAGATTTGGCTATGAGATTACAAAGATCTGATGCATTTAAACTTAGTATATGAGATCAAGTTGATATATGCACATAGATTTGATATGAGAGGTAGTGTAAGGTAGAGTTTGTGTTCTCACTTTTTTATTGCAGAAACTATGAATGTTGACTAATGACTTGCACAATTGTCCTAAAGTGATAGAGATCTTATTACAAAAGGTCCATAAGATAATTTAGTAATATATAAAAGGTTTTAAAAAATGTTTCTTGGTGATGTAATTGTTCCCCTAATATAGTTGTTGTGCTTGAAATCATAGACATAGGTTATTTGCATAGTTAAGGACATAGATAGTTTTGATGATGTTAGAGTGCTTGTGAGCTAATGTAATTGCTAAGGGAGTTTGAGGATCATTTTAAGAGGAAGTCTTTAAGGGTTGTCATTATTTATTGTAGTAAGTAGAGTTCGTGTTCATAGGATTATTGCAGAGGTCTTGATTGACACCTTTTGGTAGCACCAACACTTGTAGAGGCCTAATATGTGCTAGCTACTACTTATTAGTGATGTATTTGATAGAGATATGACATAAATTTGTATGTTTGTTGTAGGGGTTAACTAAATGTGTAGGGTAGAGATCAACATATTTCTCACCAAGGTCCAAGGGTAGAGTATTTTCTATGACTTTTTTTTGTGAACTTGATATGTGTAATGGTGTTGTTGGTCTTTTAATGAGCTCATAGATTGTATGCAAAATTGACACTTGAGTATAGATTTCGTGAGCACATGAATTGTTTTAATGATGAGCTAGTAATTGCGCAAGAGATATTGTAGAGTTTTCATGCTTGTTGTAGGGGTATATTTGTATTGTTACATGCCCTGATGATTCATATATACTGAGTTGATGTATGTTGCTTGTTTTTGTCTGAGTTTGATGGTAGAAGTGTTGATCTAGGGCTTTGTGATAGTATGGATGCTGGGACTTGTAGCTTAATTATATGTATTATGCTAGGTTTATGACAATGAATTTGTGATGAAGTACTATATACTATCTTGCATGTTGAATATTACCATGATGATGTTGCAACTTGTAAGGTGAAAGGTTGATTCTATGAGTATAGTACCATTAGGGTTTTTCAAATGTATTGAAATCATATTATTGGTTATTGTGATGAGCTAATGCAATGTTTTAGTTTGAGTGTTGGTGAATGAATAAAGATGGGTTACACTTTTGGGCCAAATGTGGTGACAAAATTTGAGGTTTTTCCTCTTCAATCGAATTACAACCCTCAAAATTCATATAAGAATTATGAATTCTGATTCAGAGTAAAACAACAATATGTGGAAAATTATGTTTTTTTCTTAACGATATTTAATGAAAAAAAATTAGTGTCGTATAATCTCTCAATTTTCCATTAAATGCAATATATGTCCCTGCAATTTTTCACAAAACTTAAGAGGTATGTGTCTATTCATGTAGCATAACTTAGTCTAAAATGTGCATGTGTGTGTGTGTGTATGAGCATGATCTACATGGAGAGAACTAAGTTTTTCATATTAAAAAAATATTTTTTATGCAAAATTATACTTTTTATTATTTTTCAAAGTTGGAAAAATAATATTTCAATTCCATTTTGGAGACACGTGTTCGCGTAATATTTTTTTCAACTCTTTAAATAAATTGAAAAAACAAGAGTACTCTTTTGAAGAGGACTCACAAACGAAGATAATGGTATTTTTTTGAAAATTTTTCATTTTGTATATTTTATGTATTGATTTTTTATTCATCGCCTTTGAAACCGTCCCAAAACATTTCAAGCATTATATTTTAAAAAAATTAGATGAAAAATATCGTATGATTTTGCAAGTGTCAAATTCATATTCCATTAGATAGAGGATTCTTTCTGGAACCCAACATGATCAACTATGCCACTTAAGGACAAGTTCTGCCCTAAATTCATTAGGGTACAAAATGGGGTTGCAAATAAATCTGTAGATGGGGTGTTGAAACTGTAATTTTTAGGACTTTAGAAGCTCGATCGAGAAATTAGTTTTTAAAATTCAAATTTCTTGAATGCGTGTCAAAGTAACCCTCGATTGATCTGTATATTTGGTTAACAAACGGCTCGATCGAGCCATTAAAAAGCCTAACTCACTATTGTACTATGTAACAACCCCCACATTTATACGAGGTAAAGTTGATATTTGACATATAAATGGGGACCCTTTTTAAATTTTTTTAGTCTTTGAAAATTAAATGCTAACTCTAAGAAATTTCCTTGAAACCCTTAGAAAACAACCCAAGCTTAGGATCTTTATCGCAAATCAAATTTCATAGTTTTCCATGTGATAAATATAAACATCTTTAAGTAAATCCCGAAACACGATATTCGATGAAGTCCCCCATTGTGATATTTCGATCCAAATTCCTTGAGAACACACAATCGCACTTCGTAGAGTTTCAAATAAATAATGCATGCCATTGTGTCATCCTTTAATGATTTGTGAAATGCAATATTATGATTTTCGCAATTGCAATTCGCATTATCTCCAGGAAATGTTATATTACAACGTTTAAAAGTTGCGATGCGTGAATAAAGCATGAAGCGTGGGAAGTTACTGTGTTTTAATATAATAATGAGGAGTTTGTTAAGGTAATTAATGTTTAGCAGCCTGAGGAGAGGTAATGATGTTTCAAGTTATGGCTAGTTAACGTTGAATATCTCATTCAAAATCTTCCCACGATTCAAAATCATTTCATAGAGATTTCAACCTTAATTTCCCTATATCGTCTACGCTGATATATCTCTTCCATTTCTAGCAAGCTTCAAAAGAAATGCCATTGCAAAAGGTGATGCAAAAGCAGAAAAAGCAGAGCATTGCAGAGTCTAAGCTATCGGAAATGTTGCCTATATTCTCTAATACAGTTTGCAGCACCGATGGGGAGCGACAACATGGAAAGTCATATACAACATGCTTGAAGATGAGCATCACAAAATTACTGGCATAAAGGGAATGACTGACTCAATAAAACCTTCGGGATTCAAATTCAAAGATGTTCCATGTTCCTTCCTTCACAAAATAGGAGCAAGAGCGAAGATACTCCCATATATTGATATGATTAGGTGGGTGGCGGAAAATCTTAGTATTGAAGACAAGCAATTCAGGAACTCGACGATGGAGCTCATGGGGTCATTCAAAGTTGAATACCTAAAGCAAATATACCATATACCTAACCCTCAAGACATATATGACAAGTCATAACTGGCCAACTTTGCAAAGAAAAATGAAGAACCTTTCAAGATGATCCAGGACTGGAGGGTACTGGAGAACAAGTTCAAATATGATAAAATGGGTATGTATCCTATAGCCTCCTTTGCAAAACCCTACAACGATGAATCTTCTATGTTATGTAGACTATGCTGATTACCTAATAATGTTAATTTTTTCATATAATGGATTCCTTTAATTGATTCCTATGTCAATTCCCACATAATGAATTAGGCCACTATCCTCTCTAATAACCTAGCCATTGCCATATCTGAGTATCGTCAAAAGAGATCCTCCTCCAAAGAGAACCTTCCTCCATTTTATTTCAATGCATACATAATGGATGCCATTTGTTTCTGCACTACATTTCCAATCATGGTTTGGAAATGGAATTTGGAGGACCCCTACCCTATCCATCGCAACAATAAATAGATTTGGGAATCCCATTATATACCCCATTTTTATAAATTATGCCATGTTGTTATTTTACCATTGCATCAATTGATTTTTAATAAGAAATTTCCCAGGTTTTGCAAAGAAGATGCTACAGACCTTCTCGTAGTAGGCAAGTATTTTTTTTAAGAATGGTTTACATACATCAGGGTTTTTGGCAGTACAGCGGACCCACGTGTCCTCCCTTTGTATGTCTCTCACAAACTATTAGCAAGAAAAATAGCCCACCAAACTATGGGAAAAGGCTTGACCAAGACCCTAAAAGATAATAAAAAGTCGTTGTGGCCATATTTTCCCATTCGGTGTGGTTAATTTTTGTTAGCAAATCTTAACTATGAAACCAAGGGATCACTAAGCCTAGATAGCCTGAGGCTCCATACTCTGCTGAAAAGGATTTGATCCAAACAAAATAGCACATAATATCACTATTGTAGTGAAGATTAAGCCCTTTAACCATGAGGCTAATAATTCTGAAGACCTTCTACAATCATATGAATCATTTGAACGAGCGTTCAAGTGGATAAGGGAAAATCTGAGTCCTAAAGATTTTGAAAGCTTTCAGGAATTCAGAAACAAAAGACTCGAAATAATTCCATTGCATTTGTTAAAAACTGAGGACAAACCTACACCCAATGTAACTGTCAACAGTGAGGGATGAAATTATTGCATAGAGTCTCAAGTGGACATAGGGAAAGCACTGGATATAGGAAAAGCCCAAGACACCGAGAATACAATGAAATTTGGCAGGAGGTCAACCAAAAAGTAGGTCATAAGTGACCTCACTAAAGATACTAGTTCTGAGATCAAAAGCATCAGTTTGGAGCAAGATTGGGACCAATTCAATAAAAAAATACAAGACACTCCTAAGAAAATAGATGCCCAGGAAATCACGGAATATCACACTCCTTTGCATACCCAGAAAATTATAGAGTCTGAGCCGATGGATGAGCAAGGGACAACTTCGTAGCAGATAGAAATCATTCCTGCTTTGCCCACATCAGAAATTGTCCTAAAGGTGACTGAAATTCCTCCTTTATATGTGTTCTATAGCCCACTTCACAAGGTTGTAGTAAGGAGACAGAGGAAATGAAGGAGGGTAGAGACACCCAAGATCCCACCTGGGAATGAGCCGATGGACATAGTCTGGAAGGATATTCCTTCCAATCCATCTGAAAATTTGACTAGACTGTCGCAGTTTACAAGGGCATATGCAACTGCCACCATGCATAAAGCTACGAAGATATCTATTTTATTAAGAGAGAGGGAAGAGAAGAAACCGCAGCTCAAGTAACAGCTACAAATTGAAAAAGAAAATGTGAACCAGCAAGCTGCTGAACAAATCGCTCAATTGCAGTAGAATATGGAAGTGTTAAAGATAAGCCATGAAGCAAACATTGCTGTGAACAACATGCAAATTCAAGAACTACAAGAAGCCATGGTAAAATATGAAGATGTCTCTATTGTCGATGAATTCATCAAAGAGGCATTAGAGCTAAATTCCCTCCTATCAAAACAGCAAGAGAAAATTTTCCAAAGAATGTCACATATCGCTCCTTATCTAATCACAAGTGATTAGTTAATGGATAAGGCAATTGACCAAAGAACTGAATTTAATTATCTAAATACAAGGATCTCAGAATTCATTGAATGGAAAGAAATAGAAGAAGGAAGGAGAACTAATCTACTTGAGGTTGAGGAGACACATAAGGACATTCTAATCAAGGATTGTGATGCGCAGATCAAGCAAGTTGAGTTAGTAGTGGCAAGAATAGCATGGGTGTCAAAGAACATAGTAAAGGCAGTAAACCACACTTTGCATGCCAACAACCTGGTGAAAGAAGGTAACCTGAAAATACTAGGAAATTTAAATGACTTGCATAAAAGATCGAAGGAAAGAGCCGAAATCCAAAGGGAAGTGATCGTAAAGTTAGCAAGGATTGGCTGGGAGGCGTATTGGCAATACTTTTTCAAGCCACACAGCAAAATCACGACCCTCAACTACTCACTCCATTCAACTCAACAGATGATGCCACCTCTCACAGATTTTATTTTCGCAAGATAGGTCAGAACGCAATGTGGGTCACCTCCTCAAGTGAAACCGATGGCCGATATATGAGATTTAAAAGAGAAGTTGGTAGACAACAAGTCATCATTATAACCTCTGCTCATCAAGTCACTTTTATTTTTAGAATTAGTTGACTAGTTAGGAGGAAGGCTCTTTGAAACCTCCTCAAATTTTTGTATAATCTATTTTTGAACATTAGTTAGAATAGTATTTATATCCTTCTCGTGCATTTAGAGAAGGGTGCAAAATTTTATCAAAAAACATCTGCAAAGAATTCACTTCTGTAAGTTTGTGAATGCCTTGATGAAATTATGGAACTTGGTCATTTCTTTTAAATATCAGACTACTTTCTTTTGTTGATTGATCCAGGTGGATGTTGTTGGCCACCCACCTTTCCCATCTGGACTCCCACAACTATCTCTTTCAGTTTTTCAGTTTCCTAAATTGTAGCACAATTTACTATTTTTAGTAGCTTTTTGAGTCTTGAACTTCGGAGCCGTTTTGAGGCCCTAAACGACGTTTTTTAGGAAATCTGGGAGCAACATGGGTCCATGAACCAATGTTTCTCTTCCCAAAGTTGTAGTGCTCAGGCATATCTTTCTAACGAGCTATTGTACGCATCAAACGAAGATCGGGTGCCAAAGTTACGACCTCAGGAAATTGATGTACCAATTTACCCAAACGGGGTCCACAATTTGGCGTTTCATCTTCTAGGGTTAGGTTTTGGGATGTTAAGTGTTTTCCATTGTTTCTCAAAAATAAATACGCCTTCGAGCCTCATTGTAACACAGTTCAGAGGCATGTAGCTGCCACATCTCCTCTCAGAGATAAGCTACCATCGCCCTAGCTGGTTTATTTCCATTTCTGTTTGTAAGCATATTTCAGTATTTTACATTAATGAAATGAAGTATTATTTCCACTGCATATCTGTATTTATGGTTATCTATGTAATTTTTTGTGTTCCTGTTTAAATCCGGATCATTGGTATTAGAGCGGTCTTCTTTTTCTCTCTTTTTCTTTGCATGTCCCCAATGAGGTCGAGATATAAGGAGTTAGGGCTTGAACTAGTTGAACCTTTGCAAGACCAGCCTCGCAAATCCCGACGACCTCCCATGGTGGATGAAAAGAAAGAAGAGGGGGCAGGAGATCCTATCAAAATATTAATCGAAGAAGCCCTCGAGCGACAAAGGAACGCGATCATGGACAACTTTCCGCAGGTCCTTCAGTGGCTACCCATAGGTGACGCATCGTCTTCCAACAGCTATTCTGGAAACGCCACACCGTTTAAGGTACAGGTTAATTTTGAAATCCCCATATTTGAGGGTCAAATAGATGAGATGCCATAGATAAATGGCTAAATCTGCTAGATGGGTATTTTTCTGTTCATGAATTTTCGAGTAAGGAAAAGATTGTTTTTGCTCTTCTCAAAGCAGCCCCCCACGTTAAGAACTGGTGGGAAACCTACTGCGAGCAAAAGAATGAAAGTACAGGCTCACTATTTTTGGCTGCACCCTCTTGAGATTCCTTCCGGGATGTCGTCAAGGAGCAGTACTACCCTGTTAAAAGCTATGAGGACAAATACATCAAATGGACCACGTTGTGACAGGGAAGGGACCAAGATGTGTCGGAGTTCACAAACAATTTTCATACCCTTCACACAAAGTTGGGTATCAAGGACTCTGAGTTGCATTTGGTACTCAAATACTGTAGCTGCCTACATCGATACATCCAGGAAGAGATGGAGTTCCTGAACATCTCCTCGCTCAGCACAGCGTACCGATACGCTGTCAAAATCGAGCAAAAGTTCAAACAGAAAAAGCAAGACTTTGGATTTGCAAATCCAAAGCCCAAAGGACAAAGCCAAGGCAGGGTGACCCAAGACAACCTGTTGAAGCCACAAGAAAAGAAAAACACCCTGAAGCCAAAGAAGGACACAGGAAAATGGTGTGAGTTCCACAAGAGTCCCACTCATAACACAAGTGAGTGTCGGACCAAGCAGTCGCTGGTGGCCGAGTTGAAGGCTTCAGAATTAGATGCATGTTCCAACCCTGAGTCAGAACTCGACAAGGGGAATGGCAAAGGGAAGCAGATCATTGATGCAGAGCCCAGTGTCACTATTGCCACCGCCAAGATCTAGAAGAATGAGCCCGAAGACCCAGAGGAGGGTGAGCGTCTTTTCCACTCATAGATGTGGGTGAAGGGTTCGCCATTGCAATTCATTATCAACAGTGGTAGACAAAACAACCTCGTTTCAATAGAGGTCGTGAAGTGGTTGGGCCTATCGACTACACCACACCCACAGCCGTACAGTATCGGGTGGCTTCATGAAGGACGTGATCTCAAAGTTCGGCAGTAGTGCCACCTTCCCTATAGCATCAAGCCCTTCACAAACGAGGTATTGTGTGATGTTACACCTTTGGATGTTTGTGATGTACTATTAGGCCAGCCATACTAGTGGAGGCGACATGCTGTGTATGAGTCAAGGCTTCACGCTGTCATTATTTCTTTGGGTAATTCATTATACATGATACTAGAGGTAGCCCCACCTACTGCCACCTCTTTGATCATTGCCAAGAAAGGCAGAAAGCTCATCTCCCAGACTAGGAAATTCATTTTCTATCTGGTTCGCTCCGAAAGTAAGGGAAAGATCGTAGCCACATCCATGACCCCTGCGAAGGGTTCCTCCAAGCAGCAGCAACAACAGAGGGATACAGTCATGACAGAAGATCGGAACATCTTCTCCCCACTCCCAGGGGTACCATAGAAGCTTCAGGTGGGCAATAAAGTCTAGTTGCATCTGCAGAAAGAATGCCTTATAAGAGCCCATTAGAAACTCAGACCACTCCGACATGGTCCTTACACCAGTACCAAGGCTATGGGAAACAATTCTTTGAAGCATAGCATTCCTCCATTCCTTCGCCTGCACCAAGTGTTCAATGTGTACTGCCCTATGCTTCCCACCATTACCGGACACATCCAAGATTGGAGAACAGCTCACCAGGAAGCAAGTTCAGCAAATGGAGGAACTCAATGCAATGGGGGCCATTGCTTCCTAAGGGGGGAGGAATGATCCAAGTGGATGTTTGTGGCCACCTACCTATCCCTTCTGGACCCCCACAACTATCTCTTTTAGTTTTTCAATTTCCTAAATTGTAGCACAATTTACTATTTTTAGCAGTTTTTCGGGTCCTGAACTTTTGGAGCCGTTTTGAGGCCCTAAATGATGTTTTTTGGGAAATTTGGAAGCAACATGGGTCCATGGACTGATGTTGCTCTTCCCAAAGTTGTAGTGCTTGGATTGATCTTTCTAACGAGCTATTGTACATGTCAAACGAAGATCAGGTGCCAAAGTTACGACCTCGGGAAATTGATGTACCAATTTACCCAAATAGGGCCCACAATTTGGCGTTTCATCTTCTAGGGTTAGGTTTTGGGATGTTAAGCGTTTTCCATTGTTTCTCAACAATAAATAGCCCTTCGAGCCTCATTATAACACAGTGCAGACGCATGTAGCCGCCACATCTCTTCTCAGAGATAAGCTACCATTGCCCTAACTGGTTTATTTCCATTTCTATTTGTAAGCATATTTCAGTATTTTACATTAATGAAATGAAGTATTATTTCTACTACATATTTGTATTTATGGTTATCTCTGTAATCTGTTGCATTCCCATTTAAATTTGGATCATTGATGCACTATTGTATACTTAGAAGATAATTTGATCTGAAGAAAGGAGTTGATCTATGTCATTAGTCAAATGAGCAGAACTTCACACATATGGTACTTCTATCTTGTATGATTAGTTCTATTTCTGTTTAATTAGTGATAGCACTTCATTTTTATGAATTGTATATGAGATATGTTCTTTCTGTTATGCGTTAATTGCACTACTGTATGATGCCTAGTTGAAATTGTTTATTTTCATATATAATCATCAAATATATGCGATATAGTTTATACATTTCTTTGACTAACTATTTAGTCAAAGAAATTATCTTTACATGTTATTACCTCTGTTTAATATGTGATTGATCTTTATTATCACATGTCAAACATGTATCTTTTTAGATCGCATATCACACAGAATACTTGGGTTTATATTAGATTAAGTTATCTATAGGTTTGCATGATAGAATAGGCCATTTAGTTATCACTATCCTTATCGAAATTGCTTGAAAACCACCCACTCTCATTTTAAAACCCACACTGGGAAACCGGTCCCATCATCCCTAGTCGGAGCCACCACTTCAAATGGAAAAGGGGTTGTCTTTAAGGTCTAGACCGAGTGGTTATCCCCCATGTTGGAGCAGCATAAATCCGAGGCTTCAAAATTTTGGTGCTAGAAGGAGGGCCATTTGACTATGAATGGCATATAATCCTAAATATCAATCGAAAAACATTCATAAGAGTCAAAACCCCTCCACAACTTCTTCACCTTCTGGAGCTTGTTCAAAATATCTAGATCAGAAATCTAAAATTGTAGAAACATCTCCCTCATCTCCTGAAGTATTAAGACAACCACCTCCTTCAGATTACACTCTTGAATCTCTCGAAGTTCACTCTATGATACAAAAAATGGAACAGATATCCATTTCTACCGAGAAATCATAGAGGCCCAAAGCTTCTAAAGAAAGTGTCACTTCCTTATTGTGAGAAACTGGTGTATTAACTAGATTACAAAGTGAAAGGCTTGGAGTAACTCCTTTTGAGTTTCCCATTCCTTCATGACGTAAGAAAGTTATCACATCAAGATCTGAATCGGATACTAGTGAGATCACTTCACCTTTCCATCCATTCACTTCTCCATTTACTTCTACTTAATCCACCTCTTCCCAACAATCCACTTCTTCAACTAGTACTGCTACTAGTAGTACTAACACAGTAGTAAGTTCTTCACCATCTATACCTACTTCTAGATTGGCATTCCCATCTTCCCAGTCTTAGACTCAAATTATGGCCAATCAACCTGCTCAACCTTGGACAAATTCTGGTGTTGTTCTGGTTGCTAATCCAAATGCTCTCCCAGCAAACCCAGAAAAATAGTTACCTAAGTAAAATCCTGATGATGGTCTTCCTACTGAATAACACCTAAATAAGTTTATGCTAGCCATGAATCTTAATGGAGTTGCACATGAAGATGTTGTAATTAGACATTTTCCTTATACTTTCCAGGGATCTAATGGATCTTGGTATTTTTCCCTTCTAGCAGGCTTAATAACAAACGGGGATACTTTTCAAGAAGTATTTCTTTCAAAATTTGGTGATGACAGGACTATAGCATCCTTAATCAATGATCTTTCCAACTCAAAAGAAAATTCAAATCAAAGGATCAAAGACTTCAACTCCAGATTTAACAAGTTACTGTACAAAATCCCATCTACCTCAAAAGTTGCAATGGATGTACAAAGAGAATGGTACATATCCTCCTTCCCTTCTAATATTGTAATTTTTATAGATAGATCCAATAAGGCTACCCTTGTAGAAAACATGAAAGAAGCTTTGTCTGTAGAAAGAAGAATTATTGCCTTAGAAAAGAGGTCATAGACTGATGAAAGGAAATCAAAGAAAGTAACATTCAAGGATGATTCAAAAAAGAAAACTCCAAAGGATCCTTTCGACCTTGAAGGCATTCAGAGAGTGTTGAAGACCATGACTAATGAAATGGTCGAAATCAAGAAATAGGTTGCAGAATCATCTGCTCCCAAGAAACCTTTTCAATCATTTAAAAGAAATCCTTCTTCTACATCTCAACCACCAAATACTATTTCTAATGTTGAATCTGATCCGAAAATAGAAGAAGACTCACCAATCGAAGAGGAAGCTGAAACTGAAGAAGAAGTTGAGTTAAACAGAATGTGGGACTTCATTCTCCCAACTGAGGAAGAAGCACAAGCTATGGCAGTAACTACAAGAAGTAAAAACTCTCCTGATATGTCTACAACAATTCAGAAACAGAAAACTGCTACTCCTATAAAGGAGAAGACAATAAGTGAGAAATCTAAGATTACTCAAACTGATTATATTCCACTATATCCTCAAACTACATCTAAAACATTAGTGATCTCGGATACAATAGAATATAGCATAGTCGAAGATATGAAAAAATGAGAGAAAATATTTCATTACATGAGCTGAATAAACTCAAACAACAACCAAAAATTCTACTTAGAGAGTTAAAAGTAGTTCCTGTAGCCCCTCTACCATCCATCGTGGTCACTCAAGCTGCTTATGATATGGGAAAACCTCCTTCATCTTCAAACAAAGTAAATCCCTCAGATTTAGTTCTAACAGGTGATAGGTCTATTTCTCATACACCTCCAGTTCTTCTTACTTATGAGATTTTAAACAGAAATGTCCATAATTGCCTTGTTGATTCAGGAGCCTCTTCAAATATTATTCCAGGAATTGTGTGCACCAAATTGAATATTACACCTCAAAAATCCGTTGTACATAGAGTTCAACTGGACAGAACTAAAGTAGAGGTACTTGGAGAAATAACATCAGTTTCAATAAGGCTTCATCTAATCCAAAAGTTTTGCAGATAATCAATATTCTAGTGGCTGATATCCCTAAATTCTATGGTTTAATTCTAAGTAGGGATTGGTCTGAAAAGTTACACGGATACTTTGCAACTGATTGGTCTCACATGTGGTTTCCACACAATGGTAAACCTAACCAAATCAGAGTAGACCGTGAAAAATTCATGAAGTACACAGTCACTGATCTCGAGGAAAGTAGTGAACCTATAGCTTTCACCAATAACATTATTGTAAACTACTCAGCTGAGTCATTCTTGGGATCCTTTAATGCTCAAATCTCCCTTTCCAGATATTTCTATAATATCTCAGATGGAAATTTTTTCACAAACAGATGCTTCCAAGTGTATAGATGTAGTTGATAAAGTTCTAAATAATTCACCATTCTGGACTCTTTATTTTGATGGTTCCAAGACTGAAGATGGTGCAGGTACAGGATGTATCTTAATCAACCCACAAGGAGAGAAAACCATGTTAGCCTCCAGGCTTGAATTTCAATGCACTAACAATACTGCAGAATATGAAGCTTTGATTTAAGGGATGTAAAAAGCCATTGGCCTTAATGAAAAGTATTTTCAAGTATATGGAGACTTAGAAATAATTATTAAACAGGTAAGAAACACAATCCATTGCGTGTCTCGACATCTCGAACATTATTAATCTTTATCCCAGAATCTTACTTCTTATTTCACTTCTTTTAACATTTCTTCAGTCCCCAGATAACAAAATGCAAGTGCTGACTTACTTGCCAATGTAGCATCTTAGCTTATACCTTCAAAAGAATTCAGTCCAAATAGATTTTCCATAGGGTTATTTTTCAGACCATCCATTCCTGACAATGTAACAAATTGGAGAGTGTTTAGTAATGATGATGATATAATCAATTTCCTTACATCAGAAGGATCTTATGAGGAACAAATCATAGATGAACACAAGCATGACTTGCAAATTAACCATAAACAAGATCAAAACCCAATTACAAAATCTGTAGTCAAAATGGAAGATCTCTATGATTTGAAAGATAGATTTAAGAAGATTACCAACTCCAAGACTCAGAGTTCCACTCTGAGATTTGTGGTAAACCTAGGTACAACTGAAAAACCTCAAAATATCAACCTAGGTATTGGTTTATCATCCAAACAAAGGATATCATTCATCAAGTTGTTGAAAACATATAAAGGTGTCTTTGCCTGGGATTATTCAGATCTCAAGACCTATGATGCCTATGTAATTCAACGTACTATACCAATGACTTCTAATGAGAAACCAGTGCAACAAAAGCTGAGAAAGATTCATCCAAACCTAGAAAGTCAAATCAAATATGAGTTGAAAAAAATTCTAAAAGAAAAGATAATATTTCCTGTTAGACACTCAAAATGGGTATTAAATATTGTTCCTATTAGGAAAAAGAATGGCGATATTAGGATTTGTATTGATTTTAGAAACCTGAATAGAGCTTGTAAAAAGGATAACTTTCCTTTGCCTACCATGGAGAAAATATTGCAATCAGTTGCAGGTTCTAAGTTAATGTATTTTCTAGATGGATTTTCAGGATACAATCATATTCATGTACATCCAGATGACAAATTAAATACAACATTCAGGACCAAGTGGGGAACATATGCTTATCAGAAGATGCCTTTTGGACTTATCAATGTAGGTGCTACATTCCAGCATGCCATGGATATTTCTTTTAAAGGTCTAATTGATAAATCAGTTTTTATTTACCTAGATGGCATCATAGTCTCCTCTGGGAACAACAACAATCATTTGAATGACCTAAAGCATATCTTTGAAAGATGCAAGAAATATGGAATTTCTTTGAATCTCAAAAAGTCATACTTTGCTTTAGAAGAAGGCAAGCTTCTTGGGTTCATAGTATCCAAGAAAGGAATTTATATTGATCCTGATAAAATCCAAGAAATTGAAAATAATCCTCTCCCACATAACAAAAATACCATGCAAGGCTAGATTGTAAAAAGGTTTGTTCCATATTTCTTGCAAATTGTTTTACTCCTTCAATAAATCATAAGAAAAAATGTAGTCTTCAAACGGGATAAAAATGAAAGAGAGTGATTTGAGTTAATAAAAAAATCCATCATCAATGATCCTTCTTTAACCACTCCAGAATTTCTCAAACCTTTTGTGTTGTACACTTTTTCATCTGATACATCATACGCTGCAATTTTAACATAGCTAAATGATCAAAATATAGAAGCACCTATCTGTTTCTTCAGTTCAAATTTACAGGGTGTCGAGTTAAACTACTCAGCCATTGGGAAACAATATTTTGCTGTCTTTAAAACCTTGAAACATTTCATACCTTTTCTCCTCAAATCTCATACAAAAATAATAGTACCTTACCTTGTAGTAAGGCAACTACTGATTCAAAGAGAAGTGGGGGAGAAAAGAGCCAATTGGGTCACTACACTTCAAGAATACAATGTAGAAATCCGGCCAGCTAAAATTGTTAGGGGCCAAGGTTTTTTCAGGATGCTAACTGGAGCTTCCCACTTATCAATAGAAGACCATGGTAATAAAGTGAAAATTTCATAGGTAAGCCTCAATGATGCATAATCATAATATGCTTATTTGAAGTTTTATGTGAAGAATGGATATGCTCCTATGCATCTCAATTACAAAACAAGACTGAAATAAAATCAGTATCAATTGGTTGATGATGTATTATTTATAAAAAATTATGGTTCGGTGTTACTAAGATGCCTTGAGAAACCTGAAGTTGAAAAGGTTATGCAGGAGTTACATGATGGACCAGCTAGAGGTCATTTTGGAGGAAACACCACAAGTCATAAATTCCCACATGCAGGTTATTATTGGCCAACACTGTTCAAGGATGCACATGACTATGTAAGAAAATTCAAAATTTGTCAAACTGCAGCTGGAAGAGAAAAGAAACCAACATTCCCTAATCTGAAAATCACTCGTGAGTGATCTCAGTTAATTAATTAATGAATGAAGGTATTACAAACTCATGTGATGGTGTGTGTCTATGTTATCTTAGGCAATGGATAGATCAAATTACAAAATACATAGACACCGGAAAATGGAAAACAGTAAGAGAAACACAGTAAGAAAATACAAGAACACAACAAATTAACAAGGAGTTCACCCAATCCTCCTGGGCTACGTCTTCGGTCCAGCTTTCAGTGGTGGCCATTTCTTATTGTGTCTTTAAAGCAGAGTTTTTATAATGAGGAGCTCAATTTGAGTCTTCTGAAATAGATGATGCTTAGCAGGGTGGTTCTTGGATTCCCCAAGCCACTAGAGTGCACAGACCCTTCCTTACAAAGTCTCGACCTCAACTGGTCTTGAATGGGATGAGTCCAATTTGGTACCTAGTTCCCGACAGATATCCTCTTAGGGATTGTTCAAACCTCTCAAGCCCTCTGTCTGCACGATGCTACCTTACTCTGTAGGTTAGCTCAGCTCTCTGTTTCCTACTTCTTGCTTATTCTCTATTCTATCTCACTGTCTCCTTCTTTCTTATAGTGTTCGCTTCACTCTCTCTCTGTCTCTATCTTTGTCTGTTCATGGCTTAAAGCCAATTTGTCTCATGAATGTTCGCCTCCTCTTCTGCCCCCTAGGATCGCCTGCTGTTGTTTGCTTGGAGTTCCCTACCTCTGCATCATCGCCACTGTGTAATGTCTCACAGGGAAGTGGCCACTTTTCCTCTCATGAACTCTGCTAGCTCTTCCTCAAATGGTTCAGTATTTTAGTTACGATGTGTAATGATTCATCTGCCAACTTAGTGGTTAAATCAGACTTCAGACTTTTATATGTCGTCGCTTAATTCTCCCTCCAGATCCAGTTTCCATTGGGTGCATCCTCCGCCGTTAGATATAGAGCCCTAGATCCTATGGTGTTCACTCTTATCACGCAGTTGACTTGCTCGGACGTTAGCCCGCGATGAGAGGTGGTTTTCTCTCTCATTCGCCGTACATGCGTCGTTCTCTGTATGGCATCGCTGGGTCTCCTGAAAATTCTGCTTACCGCCCAATATGCCTCTAATATTCCGCCGGTTTTGGACCGTGGGACCCACCTTTCACTTTAGCACTTTTCCCATGGTTTTCGGCTTTTCCTTGTGACCGAGTGCTTGGGGCCTTTCCATTTCGAGGGGTTTTTCCTCGCGCATCAGAAACATCCTTCGTTTTCCAATCTGGACTTCCTAACTGCTAGTTTGCATCCTGCACAGTCTCCATGGTCCTCGGTCAGCGCGCTTTGACCGAGGTCCTCATCGTTCCTTGCTGGCTACAAACTGCCACTGTCCATAGGTCTTCTTGATAGCTCTTTGTTCACAAGTTTTTGAATTCTGTCCTGATTTGATACAGTCATAGCACTTTGATAATTTTCATGGATCCCATTTGGATCATTCCCTTTGCAACTAGTTAATATCCAACAACCATTTGAACAATGGGGATTATATATAATTGGTGAGATTGTTCCTAACTCTTCCAAGCAGCACAATATAGGCTATCCCACTAAAGGTAGCTAATACAGAAAATATTACATACTTTATTGATTAGTACATAATCACCAAGTTTGGCCTACCCACATCTTTAAAGTTTGATAATGCATCTTATTTTTTTGGAAATACTATGGTGGAATTTGATTTGAAAAGAGGTTTCAAATTGAAGTGTTCAACCAACTGTTATCCACAAGGTAATGGATTAGCCGTATTGACAAACAAAAACCTTATAAGAATCATCAAGAGGACTATAGACCAAAATCATAGGAATTGGCACAAAGCATTGACATTTTCTCTTTGGGTATATAGAATAACACAAAAGGTGTCAATCGGTTCTTCTCCTTTTGCTTTAGTTTATGGAAAAGAAGCATTTCTCCCCACAAACATAGCAATCCCATCTCTTGCCCTAGTGCAATTTATCAATGAAAATCCTTCCTCTTTTCTTCAAGCAAGACAATTTCAAATCCTTAAACTCGAAGAAGGAAGAGAAAAGGCTAAAGCTACCCATTCCCATCATCAACAGTCAACTAATGCCTCTTTTAATACAACATATGCCAGTCATAAAACTTTTGAAGTAGGTGATCTAATTTTGAAATGGGACAAAGCACATGAAGAAAAAGGCAAGCATACCAAGTTCCAAAGACTGTGGCTCGGACCATTCCAAATCATTGAGAAAATTGGTCAATCAACATTTCTTTTACAATACTTGTCAGGTAAAGTGGATTCCTTGTCCGTTAATGGGAAAATTATGAAAAAATACTTTTCCTAGAAGATAAACTCTCCTATTTTTGTATCGTATTGTCTTTAAGATTCTTAGGAAAATAAAAATTAATGTCATATTTACTTTTGGCTTCTCAAAATAAAATCTCTGATAATATTTTGATTTTTCACTTCTATAAGTAGGAAAAGTTAAAGAAATAATTAGAGGATTTGACTATCAAAATGAACATTATTTCTTTGAAAAAACTTGACCTTGCTAAAAACATTTGTTCAATGAAAAAGCTCTTATCTTTATAAAGTATAGATGTCTTGTTATCAGTCAAGAAAATAATATTTAACATAGTAAGGACTTTCTACATATGAGTATCTCAAAACTCTATCATTATCACCCAAAACTCTTTAAAAGGGCTAGTGATTCACCCATCAGCTAAAATTTTCTTTTTTCACAGTGTAATTCTAAAATATACAAAACTTAAAAGATAATAAGTCTCATTACGAGCTTATTTACCATAAGCATAGGGGAATAATTAAACTGATATTACCAAAACTACATATCAAAACAAGGTAATAGCCAATGATCTAATCAATCAAAGAAAAATGGGTCTCATCAAGAGCCAACTTGTTTAGTTTAGTTACAATTGGTGAATGAAATTTTCATTATTGGGTTACCAATCCTAGATAATGTATTTTAAATTTCAAAAGAAAATTACATGAAAAGAAAAGCAAGGTCCAAAGAAGAATGAAAAAGAAAATGAATATCATTTTGAATTTTGAAAATTTCTTCGGATGGGACAATGAATCATTGTTGATTAAAAGGTAACATTTTCGAGGCTATGAACACCTTCTGGCAGCAAAGTCTCTATCTGTGATAAATGATAAACCCAAAAAACTAATATGTAGAAGACACTTGCTATATCTCTTTAAAATATTAGAATTGACTGATGCAAACATTTGTATTTTTATCACTACGAGAGTAAAGTAGTTGAATAGATAGATTGAGTGAGTGATTATGATTTCAGAGGAATATGGTTTAGTTTATAACTCATGTAGTTATTATCCCTATAACTTTTCTTATTTTGAAAGTTTTAGAAATTTCAAAAGATCAATCACAGATAGTTGGTTCTCCTAAGTTAATCACCAATTGTTGTACTATGTAACAACCCCCCCATTTATACGAGTAATAGTTGATATTTGACATATAAATGGGGACCCTTTTTAAAAAATTTTAGCCTTTGAAAAATAAATGCTAACTCTAAGAAATTGCCTTGAAACCCTTATAAAACAACTCAAGCTTAGGATCTTTATCGCAAATCACATTTCACAGTTTTCCATGTGATAAATATAATCATCTTAAAGTAAATCCAAAAATGCAATATGTGATGAAGCCCTCTGCTATGATATTCCGATCCGAACGCCTTGAGAACACGTAATCACACTTCACAGAGTCACAAATAAATAATGCATGCCGTTGTGTCATCCTTTAATGATTTATGAAATGCGATATTGCGATTTTCCCAATCGCATTTCGCATTATCTCAAGGCAACACTATATTATAGTATTTAAAAGTTGCGGTGCATGAATAAAGAATGAAGCATGGGAAGTTATTGTGTTTTCATATAATAATGAGTAGTTTGACAAGGTAACTAATGTTTAGAAGCCCAAGGAGAGGTAATGATGTTTCAAGTTATGGCTAGTTAACATTGAATATCTCGTTCAAAATCATCCGAATAAGTCATTTCAAAGAGCTTTCAGCCTTAATTTCCCTATATCGTCTGCATTGATATATCTCTTCCATTTCAAGAAATCTTCAAAAGATATGTCATTTCGAAAGGTGATGCAAAAGAAGAAAAATCAAAGCGTTACAAAATCTGAGCTATCACAAATGTCACCTATATACTCTAATACAGTTTGCAGCACCGATGGGGGAGTGACAGCATGGAAAGTCATATACAACAGGCTTGAAGATGAGCGTCACAACATTACTGTCATAAAGATAATGACTGACTCAATAAAACATTCGGGATTCCAATTCAAAGATGCTACATGTTCCTTCCTTCACAGAATAGGAGCGAGAGTGAAAATACTCCCATATATTGATATGATTAGGTGGGTGTTGGAAAATCTCAGTATTGAAGACAAACAATTCAGGAACTCGAAGATGGAGCTCATGGGGTCATTCAAAGCTGAAAACCTGAAGCAAATGTACCATATACTTGACCCTCAAGACATATATCACAAGTCATACCTGACCAACTTTGCAAAGAAAAACGAAGAACCTTTCAAGATGATCCAGGGCTGGACGGTACTCGAGAAAAAGTTCAAATATGATAAAACGGGTATGTATCTCGTAGCCTCCTTGGAAACCCCTATAACTATGCATCTTCTATGTTATGTAGGCTATATGGCTTACCTAATAGTGCTAAGTTTTCCATAGATTGGATTCATTTAATTGATGCATGTGTCAATTCCCACATAATGAATTGGGCCACTATCCTATCTAATAACCTAGCCACTGCCATCTTTGAGTATCGTCAGAAGAGATCCTCCTCCATAGAGAACCTTCATCCATTTTATTTTAGTGCATACATCATGGATGCCATTTGTTTCTGCACTACATTTCCAATCATGGGTTGGAAATGGACTTTATAGGACCCCTAACCTATCCATTTCAGCCATAAACAGATTTGGGAATCCCATTATATACCCCATTTTTATAAAGTATGCCATGTTGTTATTTACCATTGCATCAATTGATTTTTAATAAGAAAGCCCCCAAGTTTTCGAAAGAAGCCGCTACAAACCTTCTCGTAGTAGGCAAGTATTTTGTTGAAGAATGGTTTACATACATCAGGGTTTTTGGCAGTACATCGGACCCGCATGTCCTCCCTTTGTATGTCTCTAATAAACTATTAGCAAGAGAAATAGCCCACAAGACTGTGGGAAAAGGATTGACCATGACCCCAAAAGATAATAAAAGGTCATTGTGGCCATGTTTTACAATTCAGTGTGGTTCCTTTTCATTAGAAAAATTTAACCTTGCAACCAAGGAATGATTGAGCCCAAAGAGCCTCAGGCAACATACTCTGTCGAAAAGGCAATTTAATCTAGAGAAAATAGCACATAATATTGCTACTGTGATGAAGATTAAGCCCTTTAACCATGAGGCTAATAACTCTGAAGACCTTTTATAGTCAGCTGAATCATTCAAACAAGCATTCGAGTGGGCAAGGGCAAATCTAAGTCCTGAAGATTTTGAGAGCTTTCAGGAATTTAGAAACAAAAGGCTCGAAATAATTCCATTGCATTTGTTAAAAACTGAGAAGAAACATACACCGAGTGTAACTGTCAACAGTGAGGGAAACAATTCTTGCATAGAGTCTCAAGTTGACACAGGGGAAGCATTGGATACATGCAAAGACACAAAGAATACAACAACATCCAATAGGAGGTCAGCCAAAAAGCAGGTCATAAGTGACCTAACGAAAGATACTAGTTCTAAGATCAAATGCAATAGTTTGGAGCAAGAGTGGGACCAATTCAATAAAAAACTAGAAGACACTCCTAAGACAACAGATTCCTAGGAAACCACAAAATATCACACTCCTCTGCATACCTAAAAAATTACAGAGTCTGAGCCGATGGATGAGCAAGGGACAACTTCGTAGCAGACATAAATAATTCCTGCTTTGCCCACATCAGAAAATGTCCTAAAGGTGACTCAAATTCCTCCTTTATATGTGTTCTACATAGAATTTCATAAGGTTGTAGTAAGGAGACAAAGGAAACGAAAGAGGGTAGAGACCCACGATATCCCACCTAGGAATGAGCTGATGGACATATTCTGGAAGGATATTCCTTCCAATCCAGCTGAAAATTTGACTAGACTGTTGCAGTTTACAGGAGCATATGCAACTGCCACCATGGATAGAGTTACGAAGATATCTATTTTTTTACGAGAGAGTGAAGAGAAGATAGCACAACTCAAGCAAAAGCTTCAAATTGAAAAAGAAAATGTGAACCAGCAAGCTGTTGAACAAATCGCTCAATTGCAGCGGAATATGGAAGTGTTAAAGATAAGCCATGAAGTAGACATTTCTGCGAAGAACATGCAAATTCAAGAATTGAAAGAAGACGTGGAAAAATATGAAGATGTCCCTACTGTCGATGAATTCATGAAAGTGTCACTAGAGCTAAATTCCCTCCTATCAAAACAATAAGAGAAATTTAGCCAAAAAATGTCTCATATCGCTCCTTATCTAGTCACCAATGATTAGTTAATGGATAAGGCAATTGACCAAAGAATTGAATTTAATGATCTGAATACAAGGATCTCAGAATTCATTGAATGGCAAGAAATATAAGAAGGAAGGAGAGCTAATCTGCCTGAGGTTGAGGAGACACATAAGGACATTCTATCCACAGGTTGGGATGTGTGGATCAAGCAAGTTGAATTAGCAGTGGCAAGAGCAGTAGGGGTGTCAAAGAACATAGTAAAAGTAGTAAAGCATACTTTTCATGCCACCAACCTGGTGAAAGAAGGTAACCCGAGAATACTGCCAAATTTAAATGACTTGCATAAAAGATGGAAGGAAAAAGTCTAAATCCAAAGGGAATCGATTGCAAAGTTAGCAAGGGCTGACTAGGAGGAGTATTGGCAATACCTTGTCAAGCCACATAACCAAATCATGACCCTCAACTTCTCACTCCATTCAACTCAACGGATGATGCCACCTCTCATAGATGTTATTTTCGCAAGACAGGTCAGAACACAGTTTGGGGCACCTCCTCAAGTGAAACTGATGGCTGATATATGTGATTTAAATGAGAAGCTGGCAGAAAACAAGTCATCATTATAACCTCTACTCATCAAGCCACTTTTATTTTTAGAATTAGTTGACTAGTTAGGAGGAAGGTTGTTTGAAACCTCCTCAAATTTGTATAATCTATTTTTTAACATTAGTTAGAATAGTATTTATACCCTTCTCATGCATTTAGAGAAGGGTCTATAATTTTATCCAAAAACATTTGCAAAGAATGCACTTCTATAAGTTTGTGAATGCCTTGATGAAATTATGGAACATGGTTGTTTCTTTTAAATATCAGACTATTTTCATTTGTTGATGCACTATTGTATACTTGGAATATAATTTGATTTGAAGAAAGGTGTTGATCTATGTCATTAGTCAAATGAGTATAACTTCACACATATGGTACTTCCATCTTGTATGAGTACTTCTATTTCTGTTTAATTAGTGATAACACTTCATTTTCATGAATTGTATATGAGATATGTTCTTTTTGTTATGTGTTAATTGCACTACTATATGATGCCTAGTTAAAATTGTTTATTTTCACATATAATCATCAGATATATGCGATATAGTTTATACATTTCTTTGACTAACTATTTAGTCAAAGAAATTATCTTTACACGTTTTCACCTCTATTTAATGCATGATTGATCTTTATTATTACATGTCAAACATATATCTTTTTAGATCACATATCACGCAGAATACCCAGGTTTATATTAGATTAAGTTAGCTAGAGATTTGCATGATAGAATAGGCCATTTGGTTATCACTATCCCTACTGCAATTGCTCAAAACCCACCCACTCTCGTTTTACAACCCATAATGAGAAATTGGTCCCATCATCCCTAGCCGGAGCCACCACTTCAAACGAAAAATGAGTTGTCATTAAGGTCTAGACTGGGTGGTTATCCCCCATGTTGGAGCAGCAGAAATCTGAGGCTTCAACACTGGCCAACCCCCCTACTAACTTATATTAATGTTATTAATGGTAAATGATACAGTTCATTGGTTTGATTGATCCTATAGATCGATTGAGCCTCTACTGTCAACAAATAAATTGGTGTCTAAATTCAATTGTAGAAAAAAACAGCCTTCATTCATTCATAGAGATATATTAGAACGTGAAAATTACACAAGGATTCACAACAAACATGGGAAATTGGAGATTTGGATCTAGAAAGGAAAGAAATTTCCATCCACAAAGGAACTATGAGAGAAAGCTAGAGAAAGGATGAGAAAAAGGCATCAGACATTGAGAGATCGAGAAGATCATGCAATTCAAGAAATTCATGCAAATAAAGGTAATTCAGATTGTCTCACTTCTCATATTACTTGCTCAATATTGTATGGATTACGAAATATGATTGAAAACCATAAACAATTGGAGAATGAAACAATAAATCTAAGATAAAATAAGCCTTGAAAGTAATACCATGTAGTTAAAAAATGATATCTAACACAACTAAAGAAAACCACTTGAAACCATGCAAATTATTGAAAACTACTTGAAACCATGGTTTATTCGAAATTTTGGAAACCACTTGAATTCATGAAAATTATGAACCACCTTTGAATTGTAATGGTTTAAGATAACACACAAAAAGTAAGGATGTGATTTAACCAAAGAAAACCATTGGAACATAATTTCCATATATTATTTACATGAATTACAATTCATGGAAATTTATTTACAAGAGGGATTAGCAAAAATGGTTGTCACATAGGTGCTACAAAACATATAAAAATTAGTTTGATTAATGTTTGATATCCCAAGTAGGAATTAAAATATGGAAAATGTGTCAAGATATTGAAGGAGAAAGAATATCCCTACTTTCAATGTGCATGAACTGAGAAGACATTCTTTGTTAAACATATATAACAACATTAAAATTTTGTAACATTCATCATCATATATAACATTTAATGGTTATTTGAAACCTAAATGATGATCCATACCTTTGAAAACATCACAAGTTTCTTCTTTCAATTCTGACATGAAGGTTATGAAAAGTTTTTAAAAGGAACAAGTTTTTTAAAGACATACAAAGTGTAGTGTAGATTTGTGTTTGCACAGAAAAGAGTGTATTATTGCATATAACTATAATGCTCCATGGAAGAATCATGTGACTAATCAATATTAAATTCATAAATAATAAATGCTAAAGAAATAAATTAGGATGCATGTATTGATGATATGCTATAAATGTTTACAATGTTAATCTTTTTAAACTATGACAATCTAATGTTGATTAAATGCATCTAGTTGTTTCTCAACATGTAATCATGAAATATATTGCAAAATATGGTTCAAAAGTAAAAATAGGTGTTATTTATTTTAAAATTTGTCGATATTTGATGGAAATAATTGAAAACATAAAAGACATTGGATATCCATCTTTGCACATGCATAAAAGGTTCCTTGTAGAAACATATAGTTTTTGAAATCCTCTTCAACACATGATAACAATGTACATTCATTGCTGATAAGACTTTGAAGCATCTTCCTTGTTCTCTCAGTCCACTAAAATCTCTATCTCTTGATTTCTTTTTGTTTCCTTATCAACAATTTCATTGTCCTTCTCATCCCACATTTCTTCACTTTTTATTTGGAATTGTGAAATTCTCTACAGTTATGATAAGTTCTTAATTTAACAAAGTTATTTTTACAATTATTTTATGGTAATTTTAGTTACACGTTTTAAAACGTTAAATGATATGGTGCTTCTAAGTAAGAAATCTTTTTCCAACTAATTTGATTTTGTATAGTAGGCTTTCAAATAATAATGTACTTAAAAATTCGTTGAATAGGTTCCTTATTGTCTCGTGGAGTGTGTATTTATGTATTGTATGGCTTTTCAATTAGAATATATCTTATATTTGATTAAATTTATATGAATTTATAGATATAGATTTTATTTTATCTCATGAAATAAATTTGGCCATTCAATTTGGTAATCACAAGCTTGATTTTTCAAGAATCTCCCATTCTCTCGAATTCAAAAGATTTGCCACATCATTAAGTTCTTCAAGTAATAATTCCCTTTGAAATATGTATTTAGAAGTTTCCCATATAAGAATTTAAAATTAATTTCTATTAGTCTTTAGTTCAACAACCTCGCAAATTATTATACAAATGTGTAGATTTAAATAATTGACACTGGATTTAAATAATTGAAATATTTGGTATATAATGTATAAGAACAAAAATTTAAAACTTTCCTTGTTACAATAGACATCACTTTTAGTTTGGTATTTATATAGTATTTTGAAGAAATAAAAAATTGTTACTAAGAATAAGTAAATTTGAAAAAGGTATTGAAATGCTTCACTTTGTTGTAGAACTCACTTTTAATTTAGGATTTATATATTCTCTTGAAGAAACTAAAAATTGTTGCTAAGAAGAACTAATTTTGAAAAAGGTCAAATGCTTCACTTAGTAAATGGAGACAATATTCTTATGATTTTTCAAATTATTTTAAAAAAATTGACAATATTGTAGTTTTATTAACCATTTATAGAGGGTATCATTTTTCCAAAATCTTTGTACCTAATTTATTTGAGCTTATATTTTGTTGCACACCCTAAGTGAAGCAAATTCTTTCTCAAAACAATATTAACTTGAACACACTAAATTCCCCATAAGGGCCACAAGATAATTTATAGTTCAGTGGAGGACCATGGAGATAGGAAACACATAAGTCGTCATGGTTGTGTTTCATATTGAAACATAAAAAGTTTCCTTTTAGGGAGTTTAAAATCCCGCATCATCCAGTGACAAATCGAGTACATGGAGAGAAACCCGTGAAGGGGGTAAGGCCTAGGTGGTGGATTATCACAGACCTTCATGTTGTCTCCTGACACATGGTAGGTTTTCTGGGTCCAAATCTGACAGCAAAAATTTGATATTCATCCATTCCCATCGGATGCAGGTAACTTAATGACCAAATCTTAGGGCATCTTTCCTTATAGTTTGAGGTGTGGGAGCACTTAGACCTAATGTGATCTTGGTCAGCCTACTAGAAGCATCGCCATCTCTTTCGGCATGTAGCCCTAGTATGTTTGGACACTATAACCCTCTACATATCTTGGTTGGTTTTTAAGTTGTTGTAAGCATCACCAATGACATTTATGACATGGCCCTAGTACTCTATTGAATCACCCTTTTTGTTGACACATGGAATGGAACCTTTACTGGTGCACTCTTCCTCGACCCATATTTCCCTAAGCTCAAAACCGTTTCCTTTTCATGCTTCAACTTAGAACATTTGGTCCATTTCAACTATGCTACCTAGTTACCAAGTCTTAACTTGTTTTTCATTTAAATTTTCCCTAGGGTTTGTGACTAGAAAGTTAGGTTTTCCAAAATGATTTTTATAAAGTGGGGAGGAATGTTTCTACCTTTCATCATATTTTGAATCACTCTTTTTGTTGAAGGGGACCTATACCTTCACTGATGCACTCTTCTTCAACCCATCATTCCCTGAGCTCGAAATCCTTTTCTTTTAATGTTTCTATTAGGGCACTATGATTTTTATAGGATTTCTTGATTATAGCTAATCATTATTATATTTTGAATATTGTAAATAATATTCCATGTTGTAAATTATTTCCAAAGAGTCACCAAGTACCAAGATTTAAGGAGATTTTTTCATGTAAATGTTTGGATCAGATTAGACTTCAGGTATTTTCATCAGAAAGAGCTCAGAAGTAGCTTTCCAACAATATATCATACACTCAAATCCAATTCTTGGATCAAAAGCAAGAGCAGGTTGAAATCTGCACCACAAAACAAAGCAGAAAGGCCACAAATGTTAGGCCCCTTTTTTCCGTGGAAAAAATCCGTAATTTATATTCATATTGAAATACATTACATGCTGTAGATGCTTAGAGCATATGCAGATAGTTGTCCATGAGGAGGAAAATTACAATAATAAAAAGGAAAAATAAAATAAAAAACAACAAGCCTATACTTTTCTGCCCTTCTTCTTCTCCACCCTACGCCAACCCTGAGAGTCAGGAGGCGGTACAATGATGGCCTGCAGTTTCTCCTGAGTGTTCAATGGAAGTTCTTTGTCGGATTCTGATCCTTCAGATCCATGAGTTCTTTTTATGCCACTAACTTCCAGCTATGGATCTTGATGCTGGTGTATATTGTTTAGCCCCATTTGAGGGTCTGGGGCATTGGCATCCTGTGTACAATTATGTTCCATATTTATATGAGGTTCCTCTTGGTCCTTTGTATGTTCTGTCTGTTTGTCCTCTTCTTCCATTAGATCTGTATGCTGCCACCCTTTGGGCTTTTTTTGTTGTTTCTTGTTTCCTTTGGGGTTCTTTCTGGCCAGTGGGCAAGTATATTGGAGGTGTCTTGTTTGCATGCATTTGCGGCATCTAAATGCAGTGTTCTCATAGTCAAGGGGTTGAGTCCTCAGAGTGTTGTTATAGATCAATGTAATATGATCAGGCAACCCCTAGCTCAGGTCCACTTCAATGCAAATTCTGGTGAATGAGAAGATTCCTCTGTTAACTCTATCTTCATCAATTTTTAGGAATTTCCCCAAGGAATTCCCAATGGCAAATAATACTATATGATGCCAAAAGTGTAATGGGAGGTTATGAAGCCTCACCCAAATAGGCATTGTTGAAATTTTCATAGTGTTTGCATCAAAATCAGCGAACCGGGGGATAATAAAAAGGCCAGCATTTCCCCAAAACCAAGGCCCCTCATTGATGATACTATCTCGTTCTTCTTTTGTGTGGAAACTAAAAATGAAAAATACTTTTGAACATAGGTGTATATCACAGTCTGGTGTCCAACAGGAGTAAATCCATTGATGTAGAGCATTGGATTTTGGCCAGAAATCATTAAATCTACATATGTCAACATTTCTAGAGAGATCAGTGTGAAGATCAGTTACCTCTGGCATAGTAACTTGGAGCGTTGGGGATTCCAGTTTTTGTTCCACTATATAGGGACCTGGTTGCTCTGGTGCTGACACTGATTTGTGCTACATTTTTCTTTCCCCTTTACTGCATCTTGAAAGGAGCCTGGAGTCTTTGAGCTGGATCCTTGCATCCTCCGCGCAGTCTTAGATTAAGAAAAATGGTTGTATCATGATTGATCCCATATTCCTGTAGGGTGAGATGGTCTTGTAGACTACGACCTGTACAAATCAGGTGCTGGTGTTCTGTGGGTATTCCAATTTGGTTCTATATTTCCTTTTTTAACTCTTGTATGTTTAACCCCATGCTGAGTCTCATGCAATGGTGGTTGCCCCCTGTTGATTTGATGAAGATTTGGATCCAATCTTCACCTAGGCAGTATGATTCAGCCACATTGTGGCAAAGCTCCAGTGTTGGTTGTTTTCTGACAAAAACCCATCGCTCCCTTGTTATTTTTATTTTGTCCACCCCATGGAACCTCCAGATCTGGTTTATAAGGGTCATATTTGGTGTACTCTGTCACTGCTCCCTGATTTAATGGGTCCTCTATAGTCAGCCCCCTTACATTTATACTGGGCTTCCTCTGTCCAATTGTTAACCAGGATGCCGCGCGTCCCTCGTCACATTTCCTCTCGCACTCCGGCTTGAGGGAGGTAGTTCTTGTGCCAGGCCAAGTATCAGACCATACGGGTCATGGTGTGTTGATTTTGTTTCTAGGCGGGGCAAAAAACCAAGCAGCCACCTCTCGGATCCGCATCTGTGGGCTAATTCGTGTTTCATGCCCAAGCAATGGGTTCTAGTAGATATAAATCCGGTCGAGAAGCCTAGGATCTTGCTGGTAGGAATATGGCAGAAAAAACCCAAATTGCAAAAACGAAAATTGCAAAAATACCTCTGCCAGGCGTGGTTCTTTGTTCAGCAAATGGGGAACATCTACCGGCCAGCACATATTCTCTAACAAACTGAAGAGACACATGGGGAGGGACTCTGCGAACAGGAGGGAGAGAGATGCCATTGTGTTGCAGAGCTCCGGTCATTTTCCTGCTCTTCCTTCCAAATCTCCTCACCACAACCTATATATTGGAGCAGTTCAATTAATTTGGAGGACCACAAATGTTAGGCCCCTATACTACTAGTGTAACCCTTTATTGTTATTAGTACAACCACCTTATTATATTCTTGTACACATGCAGTCCCCATATTGTTATTATTGTGCCCCATAGAAGCCTACTGTTATTATTATTATGCCCTTACATTATTATTGTTATGGCGGCTCTGATTATATTATGACCCCTTAGACTCCTATATATAGAAAGGAGGTCTTGTCATTTGTATCATCCAAGAATTTTTCATTTGTGTAATGTAAAGGAGGTTTCCCCCTCGAGGAGGCTTATTTCTAAGGCGTTTATCTATATTTTCTATCATTTTGTGAGCTGGTTTCATAACATTTGGTATCAGAGCTTTGGATTCTAGGGTTTCGCTGCTCCAAACAGGTCATCGTGGTATTTTCGCTATACCTTTTTTTCTGCGACATTTCAAAAGTTAAAAACAAACACATTTGAGAAGAAATCATTTTGAATCTCGGATTCGAATTTCAGATCTTTTCTAGCTATATTTTTGGATATATGGTCTGAGGAAGTTAGGGTTTATTTAGAGCCCCGAATTACATTCCAAACAGGTGACCTTGGGAAAATCGTCATAATTTTCTCTTTGAGAAACAAATTGAAATTTTGTAAGAAGTTACAAAAAGAGTACGGATTGTAGTTTTCTATGCATAGTTTTCAAATATAAAGGTCAAAACAGTGACACATGGCACGTCGTACAAGTTCACTCTACTGAAACATTATATAATCAGGTCATCTTAGGAGATTGTGCATAACTCTTTTTTAGAGAATCCAATTTTGATCAGACTAGTGGCATTGGAGAGAAGACACAAAGGGCTACTACTGGTCGCAATTTCAAAACTTAAAGATCCAAAAGTACAAAGTTACAGTCATTTCAAGATCGAGCTCCTAAAATAAAGAAAAATTGAGATGAGGAAGTTTGATGCTAAGGATACGGTAAATTGGATACTACAGATGGAGAATTATTTTGATCTACATGGTGTACCACTATTACAAAAGGTATGGATTGCATCTTCATATTTAGAACAAGATCAATTTTTATGGTATAAAGGCCTTTGTTCTTGTAAACCACTTGTTACGTGGTCAATTTTCATGGAGGAAATTATAGCACATTATGAGGACACAAAGAGCAACACCTTCTTTAGAGCAACACCACAACAATTGGAAGAAAAAATAGAAAAAGGTCTTTGTTACAAAGCGGAAAGAAAAATTATGGCAACAAGGAAGTCTACCCCTCACAACTATAAAGATGGAAGTGTCGTTTCTCCTAGCCTTCCACAACCTACAAGGGTTACACCACAACAATTGGAAGAAAAAAGAGAAAAAGGGCTGTGTTACAATTGTGATAGCAAATGCACTAAAGGTCATATGTGTGCTGAGAAGAAATTATTTTACATAGAGTATGAAGAGGAGGAAGAAAAAGATCAAGAAACATCAAAAGAAGAGGATATACGCTAGGACCCAACCACAAAGAAAGAAGAAATTAATGTGACCATATCTTGTACAGAATTGGAAATAATTACCACTCCTCAAACTCTCAAGATAGAAGGACATATCAAGAAGAAAAAGGTTCAAGAAGTGAAAGATCACATCGAGAAAAAAGAAATGAATCCAACCATATCTTGTAATGCATTGGCCGAAATTACCACTCCTCAAACTATCAAGATAGAAGGACATATCAAGAAGAAAAA
>APFE030720191.1:69710-94904 GCA_000404065.3 Pinus taeda
CCCCATAGAAGCCCACTATTGTTATTATTGTGCCCTTACATTATTATTTTTATGTCGGCTCTGATTATATTATGACCCCTTAGACTCCTATATATAGAAAGGAGGTCTTTTCATTTGTATAGTCCAAGAATTGTTCATTTATGTAATGTAAAGGAGGTTTCCCCCTCGAAGAGGCTGAATTCTAAGGTGTTGATCTATCTTTTCTATCTTTTTGTGAGCAGGTTTCATAACATTTGGTATCAGAGCTTTGGATTCTAGGGTTTCGCTGCTCCAAACATGTCATCGTGGAATTTGCACTATAAATTCTTCTTCTTTTTTTCTGCGGCGTTTCAGACGATAAAAAGAAAACGCATTTCAGTTTAAATTATTCTGAACCTTGGGTCTGAATTTCAGAGCTTTTCGCACAATATTTGCGGAGATATGATCTAAGGAAGTCGGTCTTTTTGCAGACTCCTGAATTACATTCCAAACAGGTGACCTGGGGAAAATAGTGACAACTTTTGTTTTGAGCATCATATTGAAATTTCGTAAGAAGTTACATAAAGAGGATGAACTATAGTTTCCTATGTATATTTTTCAGATCCGAAGGTCGAAACAGTGACATGTGGCACTTCATACAAGTTTGCTCTTCTGAAAAGGTATATAATAAAGTCATCTTGGAAGATTGTGCATAACTCTTTCTTGGAGAATCCAATTTTGATCAGACTAGTGGCATTGGAAAGAGGACACGGAGGGCTACTGCAGGTCGCAATTTCAGAACTTAAAGATTTGAAAGTACAGAGTTACAGTCATTTCAAGATCGAGCTCCTAAAATAAGAAAAAGCAAGATGAGGAAGTTTGATGGCAATGATCCGGTAAATTGGATATTATAGATGGAGAAATATTTTGATCTACATGGTGTACCACTATTACAAAAGGTATGTATTGCATCTTCGTATTTAGAACAAGATCAATTTTTATGGTATAAAGGGATTTTTTCTTGTAAACCACTTGTTACGTGGTCAATTTTCATGGAGGAAATGATAACACATTATGAGGATACAAAGAGAAAATCCTTCTTTAGCCAATTGATAAATCTCAAACAAAAGGGTTCAATGGAAGAGCACATTGAGGACTTTCAAAAATTGAATAGAAGGGTAAATTATATTCGAAAGAAGCAAAGGATTGATGTCTTCATAGGGACTTTAAAGGATAACATTCAACATGAGGTTCGTTTTTGGGAACCTGATTCATTGGAGGAGGCATTCGAGTTGGCAAGAAAAATTGAAAGCGAAATTATGGCAACACGGAATTCTACCCCTCACAACTATAAAGATGGAATTGTTGTTTCTCTTAGCCTTCTACAACCTACAAGGGTTACACCACAACAATTGGAAGAAAAGAGAGAAAAAGGGCTTTGTTACAATTGTGATAGAAAATGCACTAAATGTCATAAGTGTGCTAAGAAGAAATTATTTTACATAGAGTATGAAGAGGAGGAAGAAAAGGATCAATAAATATCAAAAGAAGAGGATATATGTCAGGACCCAACCCCAGAGAAAGAAGAAATGAATTCAACCATATCTTGTAAAGCATTGGTAAGAATTACCACTCCTCAAACTCTCAAGATAGAAGGACATATTGAGAAGAAAAAGGTTCAATAAGTGAAAGATCACATCGAGAAAGAAGAAATGAATCCAACCATATCTTGTAATGCATTGGCTGGAATTACCACTCCTCAAACTATCAAGATAGAAGGTTATATCAAAAAGAAAAATGCTCAAGAAGTGAAAGATCACATCAAGCATAAAGAAATGAATCCGACCATATCTTGTAAAGCATGGGAAGAAATTACCACTCCTCAAACTCTCAAGATAGAAGGACATATCAAGAAGAAAAAGTTTCAAGCAGTGAAAGATCACATCGAGCATCAACAACAAGTTCTCCAACTTTTAAAGGATAACGCCTCTTTGGTGTAGAATCAAATGAAACAACAGGTAGATCAACATCGCAGTGAAAAAAGTTTTAATGTAGGTGATTGGGTATTTTTACAGCTACATCTCAAGCAAGCTATTTATGAGAAGGAAATGTTGGAAATACTACATGCACTTAAGAAATGGCGACCTTACCCAATGGGAAGACACTTCAAGGTAAAAATGGATCATGATATTGTTAAGTACTTTTCATAACAAATATTATCTTTAGAAGAATAGAAAAATGGGTCACAAATATGTTGGGTTATGAATTTGACATCATCTACAGAAAAGGAAAGAATTTTTTTGTTGTAGATGCACTCTCAAGAAAGGATGAGGATGTGGAAGCATTGTTTTGTGCTATTTCTATTATCCAACCAGATTGGATAAATGAAGCAAGGGATGAATGGAAGAAGGATAAAGAAGTGTGGAAACTCATTCAAAAGTTGCAGAATATCCCAATTCAAACAATATTGCCAGAACTTGAAGAGGAAAGAAAAATCATATTGGAACCTAGAGCAGTCATAGAAAAATAACCTAACAGCTACGAAATCGATCAATTTCATAGTATCTCATCAAGTGGAAAGGCTTACCCGCTGAAGATTCCACATGGGAGGACAATAATTTTGTACAGAAGCATCAAGAACTACTCAAGCGTTGAGGACAACACTTTTTGAAGGAAAGGGCATGTTAGGCCCCTATACTACTAGTGTAACCCCTTATTGTTATTAGTACAACCCCCTTATTATATTGTTGTACCCATGCAGTCCGCATATTGTTATTATTGTGCCCCATAGAAGCCCACTGTTATTATTATTATGCCCTTACATTATTATTGTTATGTCAGCTCTGATTACATTATCACCCCTTAGACTCCTATATATAGAAAGGAGGTCTTGTCATTTGTATCATCCAAGAATTGTTCGTTTGTGTAATGTAAAGGAGGTTGTCTCCTCGAAGAGGCTTATTTCTAAGGCATTTATCTATATTTTCTATCATTTTGTGAGCTGGTTCCATAACAACAAGCGGATAAAGTGTTTTCATATATTTCATACTTAATTTTTATCCTAAGTTCAAAGGCAAAGGTTAAAAGGCACAAGGTGACAAAGTTATTTGTCGCATATGGTTAAAGTACAGAAGCATTGAAAGCATCGAGATTTGATCCCACAGATGATCAACGGACCTCATCCATTTTCAGCTCCCCCTCTCCATTCTTCCTTTATCATCGAGGGGCGGGGGGGTAGGGAGGGGTCCATAAAGTAGTTTCTCCCACTGGGCCCCATCCCTTACAAGTTTCATCCTCACAATTTTGCACCCCCCTCACCAAAACCATAAACCACTCACTACCCCCTCCGGAAACCACTTTTCCCACTAGCTCTTCTCACACGCTCCCTTCCACTCCTATCTCGACACCTATCCATGTCCATTATGTAATTAACTTTTGACCTTGATGTCACTCCCATGCCACTCACTTCCTACCACTTGAACTTCTGTCCCCACTCACCTCCACTTCATGTCTCCACATCATCGCCCACCTCCATGTCACCTCCTGCCTCCACATCATATGTTTGTTTCATGGCCGAGTAAAACTATGTTTTTTCCCTATACAACATTGTACTTTCAAACATGTTTTACAAACAACTAAGAACGTATTTTCAAAGAATGAAAGATTTTTTTGTTTGTAACATCCTCTTGTACAAAAAACTCTCTCAGTTTTCTACCAGTTGTTATGGTTTGGGAGATGTTAATGATTCTTTGAAGGCATATTTTCAAGAAATTTTGTGTTTTAGCCACCTTTTTGCAGAGAATATTTTGGATAATAAGAGATGAATCTTGGGAAACTGGAAGATTTTTTGGTTCATAATATTCCAAAATACAAAATCCTATCTCATTTTTTGCATAGGTGTCAGATATTGAGAGATACACTCTCATCATTGTAGTCTATTTTTCCGACTATGCAGTGTCCTGTTTTAGTCACCTTTTTATAGAAAATATTGTGGAAAATCAAAAATAAATTTTTGTAACCTGGAGGCGGTTTTTGTTCCTCATATGCTAAGCTACAAAAACCTCTATCTGTTTTCTAACATCTACTATAGTTCGATATATACATAGGTATTACATGACCCTATTTTTCAGAATTTCGGAGGAAAAATCTCAAAGACTGTTAGTGTCTTGGATGCCACCTCATCAAATAAGAGTTACAATCAAATTCGAGTTGCTCTTCTTTTTCATCAACAATCTACAAATATCGTACCAAGTAGATTCATTAGTTTTGAATGTCCTATACTTTAGTTCTATTTGTGTAATACTGTTGGAGATATTTGTAAACAAATCTTGATATTTTTTCAAGATATTTTAATTTAGAATTTGTATAAATACATCATAGTTTGAAGTAATAGACGTTGATTTCTGAATGTAATTTCGGCTGCACATTGTAATTTTGAAGTAATAGAGCATCAATAATACAGGGACCTTTTACAGGATTCACATGGTGTCTTGAATGGTGATGTGTTTCTTTTCTTTATTTAAAAAAATGTTTAAACATTTTTTTTCCTTTCTCTCTTATTCTGAAATTTTGAATTAATCAATAGAAACTATGATAAATAAGGTTCATTATCTAGAATTCCCTATTTTGGCTGTTGTTAATTTTAATGTTTTCCACTGAAGTCAGGTCAAAGAATTCTTAACTGCTCTTTGGTCTTTACTAAACCTTACACTTCAGCTTTTCCACCATTCATTTAAATTCTGAAAAGATCCATTTACTGCAACCTATCTTGCCCTGTGAGAACTCCTCTAAAAATTGAAGAAAACTCCATTTTAGTTTATGGACTCCATAGCCCAATGGAATTATAACACTCAAATCAACCAAACCTTTCAAACAAAACAAAAAAGTACAATCATAGCTAGCCTAAAATCTACACTAAAAAAAGCTAAATTAAATAGAGAGATCCCTCTCTGAAGTTGGCAGGGCTAGATCCCAGCTTCCAAAGTGGTTTTGATGATGTCCAATGTGTTTACTCCCTCAACCTCAAAAATACAGAACAACAACATGGTGGCGACCATACTGGGGATCTGAATGTTTAGGTTCCTACGAAAAGTATATAAAGTTCTAGATCCGATTACTGATGGTGGACAGTGATCAAACACAAGAAGGTTGAATCATCCACTTGGTGACTCCACATAGTTTTAGCTCAATTGGAAGACTCCCCTTGCATAAGAATCCAGAAATCAAGACATTCATGGTGACTCCTCTTCTTACTGATCAGGTTGTTTCCTAAAAACAAGATGACAAGGTATGTGGTAAACCCTATATCTTGTAAACATATAAAAGAAATCAGGGATCAGTTAGTGGATTTTCAAATAAATGAAGTCTTTTCAATGGTCGTGCTTCATTTTTTGATATCTCTCAAGTCTTCTTCTGAAGGTAAAACCTATTTTTTCGAATTAGTTGTTGAAAGGTTTGAAAAGGAGATTGAGCTTTTAGATGTTCAAATCCAATCATATAACTTCCAAGATCCTAAACAATTCTTGGAAATTCTCCCTCCTCTCAAACGAGAAATAGTAGTGTTGCATGTTGATGTCGAAATTAACCATTGTTTTGAGAGTAAATCAGATGACTCATATAAGAAACTGTATAATGATATAGAAATCATATGTGGAATACCCAATCATGACCATAAATTTGCAAAATACTTTGAGCATTAAGTAAAAGGTCATGTCTTTCATGATCCCATAGCTATCTATATGGAGAAGTTTTTCACTACAGAGTCCCAATCAATTTCTAGTGCATCCCTGGGTTCCATGATTCCAGAGCTCTCTGTCATGAAGATCAAGCTCATAATCAGTTTCTAGTGCCCTTACAAGCTCTATTTCTTATTCTTATTAAAGACAGTGAAGGAGCTAACGTATTTTATGAGATTTTTTATTGGTTATATTGGATACTTTACATTCCATAAAGTCAAGCATTTGGTGTTAGAATAGGATTGTATATACATAAATAAGCATAACAGGTAAGCATCTTTTCAACATTTAGATTTTTAGTGTGCAACAATGATTTCAGTTGTTAGTTTGCAGTTTTACAGTTTGTAGTATAGAGTTTAGTTTGTAGTTTTAGTTCAGATTTTAGTACACAGACCAGATTTCTGTTTAAATATTAGAACAAATGACTAAGTTTTTCAGTTGTAGAGGTTTTTTTATGACATAGCAAGTTGCAGATTCGGGATCAATTCAATGGATTAGGCTACTTGTCTATGTGTTCTTAACACTTCACTCGGAAGTGCCATCCCTAGCTAGAGCCACTATTACAGTCCTATAATTTCTATAGGATTTCTTGATTATAGCTTATCATTATTATATTTTGGATATTGTAAATAATATTCCATGTTGTAAATTATTTCCAAAGAGACACCAAGTACTAAGATTTAAGGAGTTTTTTTCATGTATGTTTGGATTAGATCAGATTGCATGTATTTTCATCAGAAAGAGATCATAAGCAGCTTTCCAACAATATATCATACACAAATCCAATTCCTAGATCAAAGGCAAAAGCAAGTTGAAATCTGCACCACAAAACAAAGCAGAAAGGCCACACATGGATAAAGTGTTTTCATATATTTCATACTTCATTTTTATCCTAAGTTCGAAGGCAAAGGTTAAAAGGCACAAGTGGACAAATTTCTTTTTCACGTATGGTTAAATTATAACAACATTGAAGGCCTCAGGATTTGATCTCGCATATGATCAACATACCTCATCCATTTTCGGCCCCCCTCTCCATTCTTCCTTCACCACCAAGGGGAGGGATCCGAAAAGTAGTTTCTCTAGCCGGGCTCCATCCCTCACATGTTGCATTCTCACAATTTTTCACCTCCCCCACCAAAACCATAAATCTCCCGATACCCCCTTTGGAAACCACCTTTCTTGCTAGCTCTTCCTGCGTTCTCCCTTCCACTCCTATCCCAACAACTAGCCATGTCCATTATGTAATTAACCTTCAACCTTGCTGTCACTCCCATGCAACTCACTGCCTGCCACTTGAGCTTTTATCCTCACTCACCTCCAATTCATGTCTCCACATCATCCCCCACCTCCATTTCACCTCCTACCTCCAAGTCATATGTTTGCTTCATGGCCAAGTAAACCTACGTTTTTTCCCTATACAACACTATATTTTCAAGTGTGTTTAAAAAAACATTAAGAACATATTGGCAAATACTGAAAGAGGTTTTTGTTTGTAACATCCTCTTGTACAAAAAACTCTCTTAGTTTTCTAACAATTGTTATGGTTTGGGAGATGCTAATGATTCTTTGAAGGCATATTTTCAAGAAATTTCTTCTTTCACTCACCTTTTTGCAGAGAATATTGTGGATAATAAGAGATGAATATTGGGAAAATAGAATAGGTTTTGGTTCATAATACTCCAAAATACAAAATCCTATCTCATTTTTTGCACAAGTGTCACAGATTGAGAGATACACTCTCATCATTTTAGTCTATTTTTCAGACTGTGCAATCTCCTGTTTTAGTCACCTTTTTGCAGAGCATATTTTGAACAATCAGAAATGTTTTTTTGTAAAATGGAGGATGATTTTGTTCTTCAAATGCTAAGCTAGAAAAACATCTCTCATTTTTCTAACACGATCATGGCTCTGAATATAAAAAGGTATTACATGACCCTATTTTTCATAATTTCAAGAGGAAAAAACTCAAAGACAGTTAGTGACTTGGATGCCACCTCATCAAATAAGATTTACAATCAAATTCGAATTTTTCTTATTTGTCATCAGAAATCCACAAAGATAGTGCCAAGTAGATTCATTGGTTTTGAATGTCCTATATTTTAGTTCTATTTGTGATACAATTGGAGATATTTGTAAACAAATCTTGATATTTTTTCAAGATAATTGAGTTTAGAATTTGTATAAATACTTCACGGTTTGAAGTAATAGATATTGATTTCTGAATGTAATTTCGGCTGCACCTTGTAATTTTGAAGTACTGGAACATCAGTAATACAGGGACCTTTTACAGGAATCATGTGGTGTCTTGAATGGTGATGTTTTTCTTATCTTTATTTGTTTAAACACTATTTTTCCTTTCTCTCTTATTCTGAAATTCTGAATTAATCAACTGAAACTGTGATAAATAGGATTCGTTCTAGAACGCCCTATTTTGGTTGTTGTTAATTTTAATGTTTTCCATTGAAGTCAGGTCAAAGAATTCTTAACTTCTCTTTGGTATTTACTAAACCTTACACTTCTGCTTTTCCACCATTCATTTAAATTCTGAAAAGATCTGTTTACTGCAACCTAGCTTGCCCTGTGAGAACTCCTCTAAAAATTGATGTAAACTCCATTTTGGTTTATGGACTCCATAATCCAATGGAATTATAACACTCAAATTAACCAAACATTTAAAACAAAACAAAAAGGTACAATCATAGCTAGCCTAAAACCTACACTAAACAAAGCTAAATTAAACAGAGAGATCCCTCTTTGAAGCTGGCAGGGCTAGAACCCATCTTCCAAAGTGGTTTTGATGTTTCCCAATGTGTTTACTCCCTCAACCTCAAAAATATAGAAGGACAACAATTTCAAATTATAACCCTTGTTCAATGTCAACTTTTTCTACCTAGTTGCCAACTTGTTTTGCATTTAACATTTCCTTACAATTTGTGACTAGAACCCTAAGGTTTCAAAATTGATTTTTTTTAGTGAGGAGGAATGCTTTTACCTTTCATCATATTCTGAATCACCCCTTTTTTTTACATATGGACTGATACCTTTACTAGTGCGTTCTTCTTTGACCCATCTTCCCTTGTGCTCGAAACCATTTTATTTTCATGTTTCAACTTATAACCCTTGGTCCATGTCAACTTCTACTACCTAGTTGCCAAATATCAACTTTATTTTCATTTAACTTTTCCCTATGGTTTGTGACTGGAACCCTACGGTTTCCAAATTGATTTTTAGTGAGATAGGAGGAGTGCATAGGGACTGATATTTTTACTGACACTGGCCTACACTCTTCTTTGACCCATATTGCCCTGATCTCGAAACCATTTTTTTCATGTTTCATATTACAACCCTTGGTCCATGTCAAATTCTACTACCTTGTTTCCAAATGTCAACTTGTTTTACATTTAACGTTTCCCTAGGGTTTGTGACTAGAACCCTAGGGTTTCCAAATGGATTTTTATTATTTGAGGAGGAATTATTTTACCTTTCGTCTTATTCTTAATCACCCTTTTTGTTGACACAGGGAATGATAATTTTATTGGCTTGTGCTCTTCTTCAAATCAACTTTCTCTGAGCTGGAAACCATTTTCTTTCCATGTTTCAACTTAGAACTCTTTATCCATTACAACTTCTGCTACCTAGCTTCCTACTATCAAATCATATCATCACCTTCCACCTATGGTGATTTATTAAATAAAAATGTGTAGATTTACTATTCACTTGTCTTATGATGATGGTTCACTTGACTTACAAGTATATTTTGTATTCCACTATGCAGGGATGGAAATTGAACAACCACATGAGGGAGAAGATGTGTCCCATTAAGTTCATCAACCAGATGATGATCAAGATGTGCCTTATGTACCTGATCAACCACTAGAGGAACATGTGCCCTATCAACTTGATCAATTGTCACTAGGGGAACAAGATGTGTCGTGTCAAGCTAATCAACTAATGGAGGAAGAAGATTCTCCCTATCAAGTTGATCAACCACTGGAAGAACAATTGTTTCCTCTCAAGTTGACAGGATAAGAGGGAGTTGTAGTGGTTTAGAACGGGGTGGATTGTTTGCTAAAAATTTATATGCAAGCATAATAGAAGACCTTGGGGAGCCTATCCTTGCTCGTACTATTAGATACCCTATCAATAACATCATTCAACAACATTTTGAGAAACATTCAGTTGTTGCACAAGTTCAGATACTACATGGTTTGATCAAATATAAGAAACTAAAACATGCCACAAAGATTTTGGGTGTCCAAGATGCCAAAAGTAAAAACACACATATGAATGTTACTAAAAATTGTTCCATGTCTCGAGAAAAAAATTGCATAAGCATACCAAATTCAAGGTTCGAGTGAAGGAAAATGAAGAATTTTCTTATTGGGATCTTATCACCAGGAAACCCTACCAAGACAGGCTTACAACGAGAATCAGAGCATTTATGGTAGAGTTTTGGGAGAGACATTCCCATGCTATTCTAGATATAAAGCATGACATACGACCATTGCATATCTAAAGATGAGTATGTGGAACATGTTAAGCACATTGTAGAAATAACATAAGTTGCATTGTTCGAGGAATTTCAGGAAAGAAATCACCATGTGAATATATCCATAAGGATGTTTCAGAAATTGAAGACATGGTTTATTAGGCCTAATACAATCTATGGCACATGTTATTGCTAATATCATGTTGAATTTCAGCTTCATTATGACACTTTATGGGAATTTTACAAGAAGAACTTCATTGTGACCCTCCTCCTCCTACAATGCATGATTTTGTTTCATCAATATTGTGCATAAGGGATCCAGAAGAGTTTTATTATAAGAAAATATGTATAGGTGGGAGAAGATGCAATGATTGTGGTGATTTGGAATTGTTCCATAGGAAATTTCTTATTGATCCCAACCAGGGTGGGAAGTGAGATGTCACCATCACATGGAAGCATTATGAGTATGTCATGGGAAATAAACCATCTCCTTCAAATTTGGCACCTAAGAGGATCAACTATGTTGAGGATGAGATTCCTATTTCACAATTCATGGGAGTATTTAAAAACTAGATCGATAAATATATAAAACACTCACACAGGTCCAGGTGGTAAGCATATGAATGTAATCATTCTCGCAAAGTATTTCTTCTAGGTACAATATTATCAGTGGTGGAATTTACTGAGAATTACACATTTTCTCCTCAGATAATGATACAAAGTGAGTATTATTACTCAAACCAAGTGTTCATATTCATACATGTTTTGTATAGTCATGAAAAATTAAACCTTAATGTTACAGATAGCACTGACGAGTCACATGATGTGATTAAGAAGTATCACCTTTACATTAGTGATGATTGTGAGCATAACACATTGTTTGTGCAACATTTCTTTGACTTGATTTATGAATCATTAAAAAAATGACATATCATTCAACAAGCATTGGATATAATTAGATGGTTGTGCAAGGAAGTTCAAGTCAACACACATTTTTTATTGGTTGAGTGGATTACACAAGAAGACAAAAAATCAACATACTTGGAGCTAGTTTGAAACAGGACATGGAAACGATGAGCATGATGGTGCGGGTGCTCGTGTGAAGCAAGAAATTAGGAGGTACCAAATGATTCATGATAGATCGATTCAAATCATCCCAATATGTGGTCAAATGGTGTAAATCCCATTTAGGACATGAAGGTCACATATCTATAAGTCCTGTGTGTAGGTTCTTCTGGAATATTGAACTTGGTGATGTGAATATATCCATTCCTTGGTATTGTGATATTGTATAAGGAACAAGGGAATTTCACTCAGTGTGGAGAAAGGACATGGGAGAAATATTTTCCATGGAGGCAAGAAAACTCGCAAGTTTTTGTGAGTTTTCATTGGTGTTGATGGATGTATACTTGATCATTGTGAAAAACATGGGTACATGAAAGGATGGAAATATGTGCCTCTTAATCTAGAGGGACCTTATCCAATTCCGATGTGGCAAGAGATGCAAAATTAAGAGGCCATCGTTTCACTTGATCATGATCAAGTCTCTAATATTGTAAGGGAAGGTATGTGGCTAATATATCATTAACAATTTCATCTATAAATTGAAATCTTGAATGTATTTAACTAAAACATATTTTGTATTTGGCTTGTATGTGATTTTTTATGATTACTCCCCCTACAGGAAATGAAGAGAATGTGGTCTACTATTTGATGCGATGCGCACAGGTGAAAAGTAGGTTGGTGAGACCATATGAAGATGGGAAATTCACATACCAAATTGGTGACATAGTTGTGATGGGCCATTTTTTTAGAAGTTAAAAAAATAGACTGATCACATCATTTATAGATATTTTATGTGTGAATATATGTCTTTTCAATACAATCATCTAGTCATAGCATCTCGTATCAATCTCATAGAAATCAAAACAATAAAAGGTGAACCAAGATGATGGAAGAGGAAAAAATCAGACCACGAACATATTAAGGATACTTGCATTCCTATGAGCCATTGGCTAGATGAGTAGATGATGAAAATACCAAGTCTTGAAGTCGAGTATAGAGTAGTCAAGTGTAATCTAATATAATATAAGAGATATCAAATGTACAATTTTTGTAATCTATAAATGTGACAGTTGAATACACTTATAATTTTGTAATTTTGAATAGAAAAAATGTTTCCCTCTTATCTAGCATGGGTTCATAATGGCGTACATATATGTTATATAATATTTAGTTTCCTTGAGGTGCTTATGTTTATAAAGTACACCAAATTTCAAGGAGGTTTTATTTTTATGGATAAGATCATTATCTGAACCCCATAGATCTAAAATTTAATTAAAATTTAGAATCAATAGGGATTTATATTTAGATTAAACTAATTTTTTTCATCTTAAATTTTTTAGATGTCGTGTGTATAGTATTCATGTTGAGCATGCAATGAATTTTATAGATCTATATACATGTTATACATATTTGGTTTCTAGAAAATTGATTTTAGTATGTAACAACAAAGTTGATATATTGTTTTATTTAAAATGGAAAGTCAACATTATAGGTTATGAAAAACATTGAAATGTTTTTATGTTATTAATAAATATTCCATGTGTGTGTGTTTGTTTACATCAATGATCATCATTGATGTAAAAGTGATACTCCTTAATCACATCACGTGAATTGTCAGTGTTATCCCTACCATCAAGGTTCAATTTTTCATGTTTGTACAAAACATGTACGAATATGGACACTTGGTCTAAGTGATAATACTCACAATGTATCTCTGTTTGAGGAGAAAATGTGTAATTCTCAGCAAAGTCCACCACGGATAAGATTGTGCCTGGCTGAAATGTATATATATATATATATATATACCGAGTGTTTATTATCACTTAAACCAAGTTTCCATATTCGTACATGTTATGTACAAACATGAACAATTTAACCTTGATGGTAGGGATAACACTGACAATTCACATGATGTGATTAAGGAGTATCATTTTTACTTCAATGATGATCGTGAGCATGACACATTGTTCACACAACATTACTTTGACCTGATTTATGAATCATTAAAAAAAATTGACATATCATTTAGGAAGCATTGGATATGGTCATATGGTTGTGCAAGGAAGTTCAAGTCCGCACGCACCTTTTATTGGTTGAGCCAACTACACAAGAAGACAAAATTTGAGCATACTTGGAGCTACTTTGAAATGGGACATGGAGAGGGTGAGCGTAATAGTGCAGGTGTGTATGTGAAGCGAGCACTTAGGAGGTACCAAATGAGTCATGATGCATATCGACTCAAATCATGACTAGAGGTGGTCAAATGGTGTAGATCCCATTTAGGACATGAAGGTCACAGATCTATAAGACTTGTGTGTAGGTTCTTATGGAATATTTAACTTGGCGATGTGAATAAATACATTCCTTGGTGTTTTAATACTGTAAAATGAACAAGGAAATTACACTTAATGTGGAGAAAAGACATGGAGGAAATATTTGCCATCGAGACAAGAAAAATCGCTTATTTTTGTGAGTTTTACATTGGTGTTGATGGATGTAGACTTGATCACTGTGAAAAGAATGGGTACATGAAAGGATGGAAATATGTCCCTCTTAATCCAAAGGGACCTCATCTAATTCCGGCGTGGTAAGAGATGCACAATGAAATGGCCATCGTTTCACTTGATCATGATCGAGTCTCTAATCTTGTAAGGGAAGGTATGTGTCCCGTCTATCATTAACAATTTCATCTATAAATTGAAATCTTGAACATATTTAACTAATACATATTTTGTATTTTGGTTGTAGGGGATGTTTTTGTTGTCACTCCTATCGTAGGAAACGAAGAGAAGGTGGCCTACTATTTGATGTGATGCACACACATGAAAAGTAGGTTGGTGAGACCCTATGAAGATGGACAATTCACATACCAAATTGGTGACATGTTTGTGATGGGAATTTTTTTTGAAAAGCTTAAAAATCATACAGATCACATTATTTATACAGATTTTATTCTTAAATATATATCTTGACAATATAGACATTTATTCATAGCATCTTAGATCAATCTCATAGAAATCAAAACAAAGAAAGGCGATCCAAGGATAAGGAACATGACAGAATCAGACCATGAATATATTATGGAGACTTGCACTCCTATGAGCCATTGGCCAAATGAGTAGATGATGGAAATGGAAAGCTCTGAAGTTGAGTCGATAGAAGTCAAGTGTAATCTAATATAGTATAAGAGATCTAAAATGTATGAATTTTGTAATTTATAAATGTGAAAGTTGAATACTCTTATAATTTTGTAATTTTTAATAGAGAAATGGTTCCCTCTTATCTATGATGGATTCATAATGGTGTACATATATGGTATATAAGATTAATTTACTTGAGGTGCCTAAGTTTCTAAAGTACACCAAATTGCAAGGAGGTTTTATTTTTAGGGATAAAATCCTTATGTGAACCTCATAGATCTAAAATTTAATTAAAATTTAGAATCAATAGAGATTTAGATTTATATTCAATTAAAAATAATAATCTTATTAATTTTTTTAAATGTCGTGATAATATGCATGTTGAGCATGCAAGAAATATTTATAGATCTATATACATGTCATACATAATGGTTTCTAGAAAATCCATTTCGGTATGTAACAACCAAGTTGATATATTATTTTACTTAAAATGGAAATTCAACAATCTAGGTTATGAAAAAATTGAAATATTTTTATGTTATTAATAAATATGTCATGTGTCACTTTGATATATAACATGGAAAGAGTTACACACATGCTTCATATTGGAATGTAAATAACGTCAAATGAAATAAAATCGAATAAAATGTATTTGTAGTTTATATATTGACATCTAAATTAAAATCATTGTAATTTAACATACATTGATTGTGCACTAAAAGAGACTTTCTACAAGGAAATATGACAATTAAAATTGTTATTTTGTAAAATTTTACTTCTTGAATGCTCTTAATTGAATGTATTAAGGAATTGATTGAAACATTTGATAGCCAACTAAATTTAGGAAAGTTCATAAAATTATCTAAAAAGATATCATTAATTGTTTTTTGGTACATTAAATATGAATACATATGACTTATATGATAAGTTATAAGCTCATGTAGGTAACCTCAAAAGAAATAAAATTTAATAAAACAAGTTCTTTGTTGAACATTACTAGTTTAAGACATATTTTAAAATTGAATTTAAAATGTATTTCAATCCTATTTGTGTTTTTTAATTGAACCATGAACATATATTTTAGTTCATTTTACGTATCAAAATGACTTGCATAATAGTCTAAGATTGTACTTATTTTCTTAGTTCATTTCCTGAGAAGTCAAAATTGTTATCTTGTTAGCTATGTATGATAATAAACTATCCATAGGAAAAAATATATAAATTACATATACACATGAACATACAGAAATTGAAATAATAAGCATCCATAAACTAAAATAATGTTCATGCATTCATAAATTTTCCGTGTATGAAAGTATACAAAGTCTGTACATCACATGTGAATGTGCACTATGAAATGGGGATGAAAATAAACAAACTATCTTTGATCCACTCTACAAAGTATCACTTCTAGAACTCCTCTGTGTGTTTTGTGGCATAGAGTGAGTGTCCATAATCCGGTACTAACATAAAAACATTAAAATTCAAATTAGTTAGAACATTATTTGTCAAAAATAAACAATATGGAAATAAATGATTTTGAATTGTTCATTTAAATAGTCCCCTACTTGTGACTTGATCGAGTGCAAATGGAAGTCAAGTGGGATGGGGGTATGATAAATATGGGTTTGGTGTTCCCCTTCCTGTGGCTCAATTCCTCCATACCCAACATCCCACTCATGTGTCCACATAATTACAACATCGGCACCCCTCTACATCTGGGTATGTGTACACAATAGAAAAGACAAATTATAATTAGACTAAAATTTAATTAGCATGCATACATGTAAATTAAAAAAGAAAATGTTGAAATCTTAGGAATAAAAAAAATCACATCAATTGTTAGCTGATGAATTTTATGAAGTGGAGGTGTAGGTGGATGAGACTAAGCCATGTGATAAGCCCTAGTATTGCACCATGGATGTTGCAACTCCCAAGGGATTCTCAACTTAAATTATCAACTCGGGGTTTGTACAAACTTAAACGTGACAGTGCTTTATGCTCAACAAGTTAGGTTCTACTTATGTCACCCTCATTCATGAAATCAGATTAAGGCATTCATAGACCACTCCTCCAACTAACTATAGTGAAAAATTCTTATGAAAGCATTAATGAACATGATTCTAACTACAAAGGTGAAAATTCCATTCATCAAATGTAAATGCTAATTGAAATTGCATGAAAGGAGGAAAAAAGGCTAATATATTTACAGAAGTAAATAATTCTACTCTGATTGCACACTTGATTAATATAATTAACCTACTTGCATGCATCATTTATCTACTCACACTTTATTGAAACTGAGGAATCCAATCTTTAACATACCTATGAAAAACTACTAATTCTAACTGTGTTTTTTAATCTGATGGTTACAATGATGAAAGCATGAGGTGTTAGTGGTCCTAGAATCTTCCCTAATCATGAAATAATGATGTTGGGGCCATTATTTAACTTAACTATGCCAAAGTCAAAGTATGGAGAAAAATTGGTTGAAAAAAGAAATTCTACATGTCTGTTACGGGAAGTGCTATAAGAGGTCATGTATTACTACAAGAGGCCTTGTTTTTCTACTGGATGAGGGTACGAGAGATTTTTGAGGACATAAATGGGGACTTGAAGGCATAGGCAGGTGGATTAAGGTATAATGAATTGAATGACGGGTGTGGAATCTCCTTATCCAAGTCTAGTACCGCTCGGAGGCCAATCTTGCACCAAAGTTGATGCCCACGGTGTCCTTCATTTACTCTAACAAATTGAATTCGGAGAAAGAATTTGGAAGCAAGGTGAGGTTCCTAGGAGGAAGATGAAAAGGTCTAGGTGAATTTGGAAAGGTGTTCCCACCCCTGCAACCCAACACAGTTCCGAAAACTAGCTAAGTACATGCTTCAAATGATCATTATTGCAGCAAATTAAATAATCATGGAAACGATAAGTTAAATTTTATTGAATTATATTCCAACCTACAACACAACTCCAATTGCCAAACCAATGCTACAAACTCCTAAGTTTCAGAGGTTAAACATGCACAAATATTTCAATCTAATACCTAACACTTTCCAAGAAATCATAAACAAATATTTTTATGTTGTTATTGTGGATCCTTCCAACCACTCTTTGCACAAGAGAGGTGATAGGAAAGCCTACAATTACAAGTTTTTATATTATAACATCTGCTGAAATAAATAAAGAATTGAAATACCATGAAACAAGGACAAGAAAGAAATACAAGAGAGGGGCTAAAGCCTATGGGTTGTGCCCAAAACCAATGGTTTCAACCCTCCAAAAATAACTCAGATGCAAACCAATTGTAAACTTCTCATTAACAGAAAATGATAGTCACATACATCATGAAAAGTAAGAATGGCAATGTCAAGTATTAGGCTCATAGTAGCTACTCCTAGCTGCAACAAAAATTTGAATCCTAATGAGCCCCTTGGCTGGTTTATTTATACAAAATGGTAGCTTATGGTAGATCCCTTGAAAAGAGGAGCGATTCCCTCCAAGATCTCGAGATTTGTGGATCTGGTCCTCCTTGATTTGCACATGTACTTGGAGTCTGTTGACTGCTAGTGAATTCGAGCTATGAGTGAGGATTTTGTGATCATAAGTCATGTTAGAGAGTAAATGAGGTGGACACTCCCCCTATATTCTCCCTTGGTTTTCTCCATAAAGCCCCTACATACTAAATGCCTCCAAAAATGCTTCTTTTCCTACAAATTAATCATATTAGTCCATACAATATGAAAAACACCCTTTAGTCTTCCTACTAGGCATATTATGGCTAAAAATGTGAATTAATGTGAGAAAATGAGAGTTTAAATGGATAGAGGATAACACAACGAAATTCAAAATATACTTATCAATGGGACCCATCACCATGGAAACATGCACTAGAGGAGGCTAATCCAGTTCGTCAATTGTCCCCTCAGATGACCTTAGAAGTATTAATATAAATAAAATATGATATGAACTTATTAATATAAATAATGTATAATTTTACAATAATATTCAAAGTTTCCAGATATATGTACCTCTTTTTTGTCACGTGGGTTGTGCACCCTCCAGATACGTGCATATGACAAAAAGTTGGTCATAACCTAGACTCTCAAGATATGAATCATCATGTAATGCAACTAGTGGGACATAAGGAAAAGAAGGTGTCTACTCATCTCTACACGTAATGTGACATGTGTAATGGCTAATGTCCTCTACATGCTATTTGCAATGTTATGCCTAGTCTGAGTGCCAAGCTATGATGACTTCTATAGCTTTGTCGGCAATACCACGCTTCGATATGGTCATGGAAACAATCTTGGATGTCATGCTACATGCGTAGGGTCCCTATGAAACCCAACACATTCATAACTATGTCCCAATCCGGGTCCATAAAACTTAGATCCATTGTTGGTGTAACTTGGCCTCATATGTAGAACAGACTCCACATGTATATGCTTTTCAGAGTAAACGGGGACTTGGTCATGGTGGGGGAACTAGTCCCAAGAGCCATTGAATTGATTATAAACAAAATGGGCCACATCAATATTCTTAAAATATTTTATCAGAATTAGACCAACATGTATAGCATGACAATGTGGAGGGATGTCAAACAACTCCCCACGAATATCAATGTTCTTAGTGGCATCTTTCACTTCCTTCAAAGTATGTGGGCCTCTAACCTCTAGCCTCCTAATCCTATGTATGTAATATAGGAGTTGGCTTTGTGGGCTTGACCTCTAGTATGCATGATCAACCTATTGATTCTATCCAGCATCAAAGACAAATTATGCCTAGTAGGTGAAGTAGAAAAGATTTTATCCAACTCTCATGTGATCCATGTTTGTTTGTCTGTAACATCCTCACTTATGATACTGTCTATAACATCGTTCCACGGAGGGATCGATATTTCACTTTGATCCTGATCCTCACCCTGCTGAGGATCTAGAAATTATAAACATAATTTGATATATATAACAAACTAGAAGAATAATAACATATACATTAAATTCAAACACATCAATTGAAGACGATTTAAAAATTAAAGACAATTTCTAGACATAAACAAATAAAGTTTAAAGAGGATTTGAAATGCAAGATGTATACCTAAAATAGGTGAAGAAGGTCCACTATTTGTATTAAGATCATAAACACAAAAAAATACTACCTTTGACACTCCGTTTGGTGTCGAAGGGAGGATCTATGAGTGGAATAGTCACTCTAGTATGGCTATGTGATCTAGCCCAACCATGTATAACAAATCCCCCAACACTCTGACAAGCTGCAATTGTGGGGTGTATGGAATATGGCTATACAAATTACATATAATACATATAAACTAATCCAAGAGAATGTTGACATAGAAAGAATGTTGACAAGAAAATGATTTATAAGCTCAAGTAGAATAATCTAGGCTAAAGTCCCAAAGTAAATAGAGTGTCTATGTTGATCAATTATCAACAAAATTATTGACTTCCATATAAAGATAATCGAAAAATGTTATTGAAAATGTAACTTACACTTTTTCTTGTTTATAAATAATGCATTTTATTTGTAGAGTAGAAATATGTAAATATATGTAAAAAAATGAAATAAAACCATTTGCAAAACTAATCAAACTTCATGCCAACCAAATACTCCATAAGACAATTTCTTATAATGTTTGACTTTGAAACATGACATGTACTAGGTGCAAGCACATGAAGAAAATGTTTTTGGTACAACACACTACATAATGAAACAATATGGTAGAAATTAGAAAAGTGTCAAAATGCTTATATATTCACTTTAAATGCACTTTTCATCGTGGATTTAATGTATGTATCAATGATGCATGGTTATGTTAGGTGTGGAGCCTGAATATCTTATTTATTCAGAGGTATCACCACATTGGACCCCATTTCGTAATGTGGCGGCAACACTGCCCGTTTATGTGCGTCGTCAGGGTGGTCCAAGCGGGGGCGACGACAATGCCCCTAAAGCTAAAAATAGATGTAAAATTTCCTTGTAAAATTTTATAATTTCATAGTCAATATAGATCATTCATTAGGCTAAAATATGACAATAGAAGTTATGTTTAATTTAGGGTTTCTTCCCTAGAAGGAAACCCCCCGCTATATATGAGGGAATTGTATTGCAGTTATGTAGATCTGTATTCTAAGGGAGAAAGAGAGAGGATATTGTGTGAGAGAGAAGAGCGAATTACTGTGGATCTGTTGTAGGTTGTATCTCTTCATTTTGCTTGATAATATAAAAGGAAGGACTGGTTTTTTCTCTGTGGATGTAGCCCAAATTGGGTGAACCACGTATATCTATGTTTCTCTTCTTTTATGCATTTTCTGTGTTTATATTTTTGCAATATTTGATGTGTTCCATTGCTCTGTAATATATAATTTTCTAACAACTAGTATCAAAGCTGAAGGTCTATTTGGCTTGTAAACTCACAAGAGAGAAGCGTTCCTGGTTCGAGTGGGAGCAATGGTGGAAGATGGTAGGTTTAGGTCGAAAAAGTTAATGGCCAAAACTACCAGCTATGGAAGATGTAGATGGAATATTATATGTATCAAAAAGATCTGTACCTACCATCGAATGGAATGACAAAGACGCCGATAAGTATGACAGACACATGATGGGATATTCTCGATAGGAAGGCACTTGGAACAATACGGCTATCCCTAGCGGCATCGGTAGCCTTTGATATTTCAAAGGAAACAACAATAGAGAGTTTAATGTTAGCATTGGAAAAACTATATAAAAAACTCTTAGCCTCAAATAAGGTATTTCTTATGAAGCGTTTATTTAATATGAAGATGATAGAAGGTGGATCTATTGTTGATCATTTAAATGAATTTAATACAGTTACCAGTCAGTTAAGTTCTGTAGGGGTAAATTTTGATGATGAAGTTAGGGCTCTGTTATTTCTATGCTCATTGCAAGAAATTTGGAATGGTTTAGTTATGGCCATTAGTAATTGTGTCTCTAGATCTAGTACTTTAAGGTTTTATGATGTTGTCAGTGCAATCCTTAGAGAGGAAATGTGACAGAAAATCTTATGTGGGACATCAAGTAATACTTTTATTGCAAAGACTAGGGGAAGAAAAATGGAAAGAGGAAAGAGCCTGAGATATCACAGTAGGTCAAGGAAAGGCAGATTCAAGTCTAGATTGGGAATAGTTTGCTGGAAATGCGGGAAGAAAGGACACTTGAAGAAATACTGCATGTCTCAGAAGGGAAAATAAGCAGACACCCAACGAGAAAACAATCATGAAGCGAATGTGATAGGTGATGTGTTGCAAGATGCTTTGATTCTTTCATTAGAAAATATTATTTATGCCTGGGTGGTAGATTCAGGGGCCTCATTCCATGCCACACCTGATAGGAAACATTTTCATGATTATGTTCAAGGAGATTTTGGACAGGTTCTATTGTGTGATGATAAGCCCTGTAAAATCATTGTAATGGGTACAATTTTCATAAAAAAACAGAATGGAAATCAATTGTTATTGAAGGAGGTAAGGCATGTTCCAGATCTGAAGAAAAATCTAATTTCAACAGAGTAGTTGGGAGGTTAAGGCTGTGTAACTACTTCTACAGATAAAACCTGGAAAGTCACTAAAGGAGCCTTGGTAATAACAAAAGGAGAAAATGTTGGTACATTGTATTTATGAAATGGAATTTCTAATTCTTTTAATGCTTTAACTTCTACAGGAGAAGATATGACATTGTGGCATCATAGGCTCGGGCACATGAGTGAGAATGGGATGCATGTTTTTCACTCAAGAAATTTGTTGCCAGGTGTTGATGCCTCGAAAATCGTTGCATCGACATTGGGGGAAACCACCCGGTCCGGACCTTAGTGCAGCTCCTTTTCCGTTTGGTGAAGTGGCTCCGACTGGGGATAATGGGACCAGTTTCCCAGCAATAGATAAATGGGATGAATGGAGACTTTGAGAATAATAGTAGTGATAGGTGAATGACTAAAACTATTGACAGAAATATAAGTAACTAAAACTATCCCGGGAATCTAATTGAACTTCTAAAGCGTAGCTTTTGATGTTCTATATTCTAAAAATACAATTATGTAGATAACAGCATTCTCAAAATACAGATTTTAAATAATTCAAGATTACTGTAACTAAATAGTCAGATACAGTGATTAAAGCGATACTACAAAACTTTAAAGGTTCATACCATTAACGCATACATGATTAAATAATAAGGCAGATCATGAGGTCATCCAATAGTGGTATGAACAAGATTTCCTGTTGATACACATGCATACAAATAATGATAGCAGAAAGTAATTACACAGTGAATTCAAATACACAGAATGAATTCAAACCAAAGATAAAAGTACCATTTGAATTGTAAGCCACTCCCGATATGAATCGCTATGTATGACTTCTATTTCAACGCATAACAATCTTTGAATCAACGACAGTAGTGCACAATTGAATCAAGAACTTCTCCGTTAAAATAAAAGCAAGTGGTCGAGTTTCATAAAAGAATATAGGCTGAAGCACAGTAGTGCAAACTTCAGTCTGTTAAGTCTTATACAAAATTTTACAACCCTTTCTAAATGCATGGAAGGGTCTATAAATACTATACTAATCTAAAATATCTATCAAAACAGAAAAGCTAACTAATCTGATGTCAATAAATTCTATTTCCTATTCTGCTGGTGATCGGAGGATGCTGGGCGATGAATCACTCTGTCGGCTTCTTTCCTGTGTACCTGAGCTGATTGATAGCGAGCATTGGCTCAACTTCAGGAGGTTTGTTGAGCCTGGAACTGAGCTGGGCGGCATAGGTGGAGTCCTGGATCTCGGGGATCATATATTGCATGGCGTCGGTTAGGCATTTGAGAGCAGATCTTTGTTTATGAGCTTGATTAGAAACCGCCAATATGCATCCATGTCTAAAGAATTAACCGTGGTAATGAATTTTGCTCTGTTCTCTAACTCGGGGTAGCATGTTTGTTCCAATGTATGTGCAGTAGTAATTTTGCCAGGTGTGCATTTGGAAGCAATATTGGCCAAATATAGAGTATCATTTACTAGATCGGCCAAATTACCAGCGGTAAATGAACATCTGGATGCTGCTCTTTCTGCCTTCAATATTTGTCCCTGCCATTCTGTAAACAATATATTTTTATGGACTTCCAATATCCGAGGTAGATTGGCTTGCTTACCTGACTTTGAGTCTTGCCACTCAAGATAGCTCGAGATATCTTCTTCAGCTTGATTATATTCTGCTCTAATCTTTTCCACTTGATCGCCTATAGTCGTAGCCAATTCACAGAGTGGTTCTTCCTGAGAAAGGGATTGCGCCAAGAGTTTGACTTGAGATATAAGCGCTTTATTGATTATCATTGCTTCTTTTTTGAATTCTTCTATTTGCGCATCTCCCTTGGTGGCTTCCAACTGTGTTGTGATTTGAGCAATGTATTCATCTTTAGCTTTTAAAGATTGCTCATTTGCTGCCTTAAGCTGCTCTAATGCCTCTGTCAACTCGCTCTGCTTTTGGATGGCTGCCTGAGTGATTGACTGTTTCTCCTCCTGCCATTGCTGTATCAATTGCTCGTTGATTTTCTGTTGTTCCGATAGCTGTTCGTTGATGCGAGCTGTCTCTTGCTGGTGTCCCGTTGATTGCTGCTCTGCTTGTATCACCCTCTGTCTGACATCTGCTAATTCCGTTTGAAGATTCAAAATCTCCTGGTCCTTAGTCTTTAAGAGAACTGTTACCTCTGAAGCTTTGTCAATAGTGGCGGCCGAATAGGCTCCCGCATATTGTGACAACTTGGTCAAGTCGTCAGAGGGATCGAATTTTTCTCTCCAGACTACATTGCCCGTTAGTGGTTGGTCACGAAAAAGGGGAGGTTGATCAAGCCTCTGCCTTTTCCTTGATCTTTTTACTACTACTCTGTGCTTAGGGCTGTAGAAGACGTTCAGTGGAGGAATGTCTTCTACCAGGAGGGTGATTTGGTCGCTATGACCTTTCGGAATAATCTCTACATTCATAGTTTTGGGTGGGCCGGTGTTTGTACTCAAAACCTGGGATGAACCTTCTGCTTGTATGCCGCTGCTTCTCGGAGTGTCGGTATTCTTTGAATCTTTAGTCCTGCCGATAATGGTACTAAAATGCTGCCATTCCTTTTGTAGCTCGGGGTCTGTGTCGGTACCTTTATTGGTATCGGGGGTATTCTGCTTGGATTGCAACTCCTTGCGCAATTGTTCCTGTCTCTCCTTCTCTTGTTGTTCCTGTTCTTTCTGCCATAACTCTGCCTGCTCTCTTCTCAGTCTGTCTTCCTCTTCTTGCCTTAAGCGTTCTGCTTGTTCTCGTTTTAAGAGTTCTTCTTTTTCTTTAGCTGAACGCTCTGCTTGCTCTTTTCTCAGCTTATCTTCTTGGTTTTTTTTTCAATTGTTCCTCCTGCTTACTAGCAGGGGTTTCTTTGTGTCGTTGCTCACCAGGCTCGCTTGAAGATGACGCTTTGGTCGGTATTATTAAGTCCAGGGGCAGAGTTTGCAACCTCTGCTGCCTGAGCCTGTTGAATTCTAATAATTCCTCGTCATTATACCTTGTTTTAGCAATCTCTCTGGCTTGACCAATTGATTCTGCCGAGGTAAATATGTCATCAAAAATGTCCTCTTTATGCTCAAACGTTGATAGTTTGGCATGTTCAAGAGTGGTGTATGCATATTTCTTGGGGTCATATGCTCTGTTTGGGAGTATAGGAAGATATAGGGCTTGAATTTTCATGGCTTCCTTTTCTGCATGCTTTAAATCATGCAGGGTGAAAACCCCGCATCTGAAA